>NW_017547203.1:352381-429689 GCF_001854935.1 Bemisia tabaci | reverse complement strand
AAGTTTTGCCCCTTGCGCGGTGGGAGTCTTTCTCCGCCTCTCCAGAGTCCGATATTATTTTGTTATCTCTTCCTTGGGTATTATGTGGTTGGTCTCATTCGTTCTCATTTCGAGCCATTTACCTGAGTTCCCGTATTCACTCAGGCACCGAAATCATTACAACTTACCGTTCGCGCTCTGAGCCCCTCTATTGAAACTTAGTCCTCCTAAGTACATGAACAAGAACCCATATATGCGTTGCAAACTCTTGCTCAAATGAAAAGAAACGTTTTTTTTAACAAACCTCTGTTGATTAGCGATTTTTATTCAGCATCGTTAGACTTAGAATCGGACTTAAAGTCATTGAACAGCTCCTTTCCGTGGAAATCCCAACGGGTTATATGCACGAAAGAGATATAGCCATATAAATACATAATGGACCACTAGACAAGCTACGAATTTCAGCATTCTGATACATGTTTCTTAACCAAAATTTCACCTAAAATGCGATGCACACAGCAAAAATTACCGAAATTAACTCCTTACGAAGATATTTAATGATTCTTGATGCGTGATTTCAAATTACCCGCTCATGAAAACTCAATGATCTACGTGATTCACATCGCGCGCTAAACGTTATCATGACAGTCTCTGCGATACAAAAATCTGGCAAGCTTCATCTTGACGCTTTGGCTCAGCTGTAGCAAATTACTTATTGTTTGAACAACACATGGTGGGAAAGGAACATTGCGCGATTGAGAAGCTTGCTGAAACCGTTGTTGCGGTGCGCGATTTGACTCACGTAGAGCTTTGAGTTTCTTAAGAGCGGACAGTTCAAATTCCTCGTAACCAATGTGTAATAAAAACGTTAATATCTTCATCAGAAGTTTGTTTCATTAGTTTTCGTTGCGCGAATCGTGCTCTACATAAAATTCTGGTTAAGGATCATGTATCTTATTGTTTAAATTTGCACCTTGTCTAGTGGTCCATTGTTTTAAAATTGTTTAAATCATCATGACTTCAAGAGAATTCCCCCCAAAAAGCTTTAAAATGATGAGAGCTATTCGCGCCCTAACATAGGCAAATCGCCTGAAAAAAGGAGGAAGAAGTAGGGAACCGAGAATGAAGGAAGAAACGGAGAAAAGAAGAAGGAAGGGCGCTTAAATTTTTAATTATTCATGACGAAATTGACTGAAAATTGCATTTTAGATGCTTTAAAATTTCGAAACTATTCTGGGGGAGCCCCCAGGACTCCCTTTCCGCCCCGGTTTCAGGACATTTTGTCTACGATTTTTTGTCCGCGCACCTTTTTTGTCCAGTAGTTTACGCCCACAAGTAAAACTGGCGCCTACAAACCTAAGTGAATACTTCACGTATTGCACAGTGCTTGAAGTATCAACTTAGGTTTGTAGGCGCTAATGCGCGTTTCGCGCCTACAAACCTATGTGGATACTTCACGCATTGCACAATGCTTGTAGTATCCACTTAGGTTTGTAGGCGCTAATGCGCGTCCCGCGCTGGCCGCCCGCCCGCGGCGCCTGAAGCAACTATTTCACAACAGAGGTGTTGCACAGGATGATACGAAATTGAACGTATTAAGAATGACAGGCATCCTTTAAAAGTACAGATCTTTCCCCGCAAAATAAATCAAGATACTTATCGCACACAAGAAAAATCTCAGAGCCTTTAGCTGAGGCAAACATAGAGGTTTATGCAGTTCAGGTATAACAAGGTGGGAATTTCTTGAAAGAGAATCAAGTCCTGTTACACCAAAGAGGTGTAGAGAGTTTTAGTGAATTTTGTCTCATTTAATTGACGCTCCCCCATTTTTACCAAAACTCTCAACTATTATATTCTCCGTTGGACCAAACAGACCTGGGCAAACCCTCATTCTTCCCAGACATTATACATTTTCATGCAAGAACGTCGTGAGCAATTGTCGTTTGTATTTACATGTGGGCCAATTAACTTTGGGTCTCACCTGGCACGTGGACCAAAACTCCCGTGCCGAAAAAACGCGTGGACGTAAATTACTGGAAAAAACAGGTGCGCGGACAAAACATCGTTGACGAAATGAATTGCATTTTGCGAAAAGGAACCAAAAGAATTACGATGTTGCTGAGATTGTACCGATTCATCCTTTGCGATTAAATCACTAGAAGCATGCAAAAATATGAAATTTACATGGTAATTTTTGTCTTCAATTTACAATTTTTAGGGTGTAAATTAGAAATTGTTTATAAATGATCAGGGTTTTCTTCCGAGACAAAAGAAGTTGCACAATCTTAGCAACATATCAATGCTATTGGTTCCTTCTTGCAAAATGTAAACCTCCGCGTATAACCTCCGCCCCACTCCCTTTTCGAAATGCCTGGATCTGCCTCCTTAAGTGCAGGGCGGTACGGGGCGGTTTGGCGAATCTCGAGTGTTTGTCTTTTTTTATCGCGAAGGATTGTCGTCTATAAATGGCATTATTAGACACCTTAGGGAAGAAGGAGGGACGGAGGAGAGGGGGCCTGACATGGGGAGGAGTGCGGGGGCTAAAATCGGGAATAGTGCCCGTCTCATTGACGGTCCCGGGGGGGGGGGGGCGGAGGGTTTTCCGATTCTTTCGATCATCTCTCCCGATGATCCACCGTGCGTCTGCGGCCGCGCGGCCACGCGGTGGAGAAAGCTAATCAATTTAGCAGGGCGTCCTTGCTGGTGGCGTGGCGTGGCGTGAAAAGGGAAAGGGCCGGGTCGGGGTCGGGGCGGTTGCGGCGGGGCTTTTGAAAGTGACATCGCGCCGTCCCGTCTTATCCCGCGTCGGGAGCCCTTGTGAAACAATCGCCGACTCGGCCGCTTCCGTCATCAGGCGCCCCTCCCCTCCTCCCCATCCGTCTGTGGACCCGGGGCGCTGTTCATTTACATTGGGTCTTAATCAGTGCGGAATGAATAGTCGATAGCCTGGTCGGGCCCTCCGGCCATTCCGTGGATTTCGGCTTCCGGCCTCGCTCTGTTCACGTAACTGGGAGCTTGCACGTTGATGATGAAACTAGAAAAAATGGTGTGTTGTTGCGTACAGTTTCACTGATCTTCCAACTGTTCAGACCCTTTCTGGTCATTCTTAAGGCTTTCTTTTATTCTTAGTGTTCCACACCATCTTTTAACCAGCTACTGGGTGCCTTTTTTTATTCCTGAATCTCGAAACAAGAAAATTTTGTAAATTTTTTTCGAAGGTACGCTGAAAAAAAAACACATTGGATCTAGAGTCCTGACTCTTAAAAACATCGACAAGAAAAAACACTCTTGATTCAATCGGATTTCTGCTTAGTTCAAGAACCAAGCCTCTTAATTTGAGCGGATTTCCTTTTGATTTAAGCAAAAATCTGATTGAATTTTGTCAATGTTTTCAAGAGTCTGGACTCTAGATCCATTATGTTTTTTTTCCAGTGTAAGGGAAAGTCAAGGAATTTGAAAATACACAGACTAATTGCGGTAGACACACGGGTCGTAAAACAGTAATTCTATGCTGAGATTTTCAGCGTTATGCTGATTTATAACAAACGTTGGCTAAAAATCTCCAATTTACTGAATTGTAAACTGTTTAAGTCAGGGAAAGTCAGGGAATTTCCAGATGCGGAAATTGTGGCAACCCTGGAAAAAACACCTCGGCGATCTTCGTAATTCGGGAGGTCGACAACCTCCGCAACTGACATTGAAAAAAAACAAGAAAAACAAACAGGAACGCACACATTGAAACGACCATTTTGGAAACATAAAAATGCACTTACTGTAGTTCTTTTGAATACGTTAAGTACCAACAATTATCCTGGTTCCAAAGAAAAGACGTCAAGGTAGATCTCGCATTTTCGGTCGAAACTCAGATACCTCCTCCGCGACGGAGTTTTTCTCACCACTTGGTAAGTTTTTCACGTTTGGTCATGTAATACCCTTCGGGCTCGTTAAAGCTGACAGAGCGTCGTTGAATTATTTTAAAAAGCAGACGAGCCTCGGGTCGTTCCTCTGACGTATAAGAGCGTATCTTGATTCCCTTATGAGCCCCAGAAAGCATGGATTTTTATGTGAAACAAGGTTCACGTGAAAATTGAGATACGCCCTTACGTCAGAGGAGCGTCGATATGCGTGTGTCCATGGTAAACGCGCGAGAATCGAAGCGTTTTCATATGCGTGCCAGCAGCTCGTTTAAGCGTTTCGAATGAAATTAGAAAATGAAGGTGTTTCGTAGGTTGCCGCTTATACGAGGGAAAAAGTAAGGCTATTGTAATCAAACGATGATGAGACATTGAAAGTGAAGTGTATTCACCGATAGAATCCATGGGATAATGAATATCGACTTTTCAATTGAAAACGCGTATCTCATATGTTGTGTTTTAAATCTCTGTAGAAGTGTGTAGCTCGTTTGAGGCGTTTCATAATATCTGTTACATGTAAGAATTTTACCCATTCAGGGATTAGGTAAACGTCATCGGACACTGGAAAAAAAATCTCGGTTTGTTAACTAAGAAAAGGGTAAAATTACCAAGAATTCAGGGTTCTATTTGATCCCAGTTTTTTCTTGGTAAAGTTACCATTTATGGAATTGGTAATTTTACCGAGAAATCTCAGTAAAATTATCGAATTTTCTCGGTAATATTACTGGATCTTGGTAAAAGCGCCAATATTTTTTATCGACTGTGGTAGAATTACCGAGATAAAATGGCAAAGTTACCGGGAATTGATTACCAATAAAAGTGGTATCCTTACCTAGTACCTTCAGTAAAATACCGGTTTTTAGGTAAGCTTACCAGTCTGTCTTTGTAAAATTACCAATAAGTGGTAAAAACAGTGAGATGGTAAAGGTACCAACGGACCTTGGTAAAAACGCCGAGAATTTGTTTTCAGTGGAGTTGTGCCAGGTAAACAGGCGAGACCTATTACATTTCATCTGTAGGTGCTTTTTCAGATTTGCCACTCTTTTCGTTGGTTGCCTCTCTAAAGAACGTAATTGCATTTCAATGTTGACTTTCCCCTCGCAAATTGCATTTTTTCCGGGAGAATCTCAAGTATATCGAACTGAGAATTTCACCGAATTTTCTTCAGATCTCACGCGAATCTTGTACAAAGTTTGGACGACAGTTGCATAGGTACATTCTTGTAAAAAAAAAAAATTGAATTGTTTGAGTCAATTTTGCAACCTTGATATGGAGTTACGCTCCTTCTTCCTGGAAACGAAGAATTTCAGTCAAATACCGCACTGTCTACTTAAGCAGTGAAAACGGCTGAAAGCGGAGGAAACCGTTATTTGCAGAGATTAACAGTGTTCTTCGCCCGATGACGATTGATGATTCTTTGGTGTATAGGTAAAGACAGCAGAGCCAGTTTATCAAAATGAGTCTTGCTTGCTGATTTGATTGCTCAACAAGTCTCTTATCAGACGTAGAGCAAAGAAAAGTGTTGATCCCCGTAAGTAAATTTTACTCACAATCAAATGGACTGCATTTTGCAATTTGGAACTATAAAGTCTGGCTCTTCTTGAAAAACACTTATGTGCATAGGGAAACAAATGGCACATACGTTGTTTTTAAACCGGGCTAGAATTTATAGTTCAAAATTGCAAAATGTAGTCCAAATGGAAGTCCATCGTGCAGGATACTCCAACTACTCAGTGGGGGCAAAAAAAAGGAAAGATTGACGCCGTAGCGCACCGAAGAGAGCTTTATACGCACGAGGATGAAGTGAAAATGTTTAGTATCAAGTGGAAAATGCCATTAAACAAAGCCGCTGTTTTTCATTATGTTATCAATAAATCATTGGTTGGACGCGTAGAAATCGTTAGATTGATTGATGAAGCTAACCTCCAACTGCAAAAATGAAGGATTTATCCTGGATTTATCAATCGCGAGTTGCATAAGACGTGGCTCGTGACATTCTCTGCTTGCTTGTGTGATTACGCAGATATCAAAATAAAAACAACGAAATCTGAACAGTAAGATAGTGTAACCGAAATCTTATGTTAATCTAGGAAGTAAAACACGAAAGTAACACAAGCTGTTGGTTGATTTTTTGTGTGTTAGTTTTCCCTGCGTCAAATCGATCAAATCTTTCCGTTTAAGCACTGGAAAAAAAACACATTGGTTCTAGAGTCCAGACTCTTAAAAACATCGACAAGAAAAAATACTCTTGATTCAATCAGATTTAAGCTTGAATCAAAAGGAAATACGCTCAAATTAAGAGGCTTGGTTCTTGATGCAAGCTTAAATCTGATTGAATCAAGAGTATTTTTTCTTGTCGATGTTTTTAAGAGTCTGGACTCTAGATCCAATGTGGTTTTTTTTTTTTTTTTTTTTTTTTTTTTTTTTCCAGTGAGGGACCAACTCTGTGTAATGAAAATCTACGATCTCGTTAAAAATTAGTTATCAGCCTCCAAGATCAAAACTGAGTCTCAACAGCGGTGATTGTCCAATGCGCTAGCCACTCGCAAATTGAGATATCGAAGCTCCGGGAGGAAAACAAGAGTACACAAGTTCGGCGCAGGACACCTACTCCTGAGACTCAATTAGCTCAATTTGAAGGAAAACTTCAATTTGAAAATCGGCCGTCCTCGCACATTTCGGTAGCACAACAGACGGCAGAGCTGTCAACTTCGGCGATTAGAGATCGTACTCGTAGAAAAAAGTTCATTCGTACTTTTCTGTTCGTAGAATCGCATTTTTCGGTCCGGGCGACCGTATCTTTGGGTCTAGTTACCTAGCTCCCGGTTTACGTGACTAAACTTTCAAACTAAAGCGACTTATAGAAAGAGTTTCGTCGCATACAACGTAAGTTCGATCACCCGAATCAAGATTATGGTCACCAGAATCGAAACCATTATCACATGATCACATGCATCGAATTTAGCGGCTAACGTGAAACACCATATTGCGGTTCATACAATTTTTTTTTCCCAGTGTACTTTCGGCAACGTTGCCGAGAATAAAGCTGCATCTCTGATATTTACTTTAATGCTCCGCGTCTCGTGGCCGAGCTGCACAGTTGTCAGATTTTGCTGAAAATTAGCATTATTTCTAATAGACTCGGTGTAAAATATGCTGGTTTTTCAGCAATGTTTGGCAACAGTGAAGCCGAGTGTGTTGAGTGATGTGTGGCATTGTCCAAGTGTAAGCTCAACTTTCTTCTCTGACCAGCCTCGCGCCGCCGGATTCCTCACACAATTGCCAAATTAAGGGTTACGCGGTGAGTCGTCTTCGCCCGGACGAAGGAGCGTATCTCCAACCCAAGGTTGCAAAGTTGACTCGAAAAATTAATTTTTACCGGAATATAACTTTGCACTATCCGTCCTAAATTTCGCAAAGTTTTATTTGTGTTCAGTATAAAAATCTGAGGAAGAGCCTGTCAGACTTTTGGGCCCCTTTTCTGAGGAACTTAGGGACTTTCTTAGAATGTGGCCTGAACGGTACCTCATGATAAATCAATACTCTATGGAAAGTTTTAGCTTGGGTTCAAAAGCTCATTTTGGCACTGCAGCATTGCAAAGTTTAAATTTTTACTGCATTGAAAAATGCTGATATTTGAAAGCCCCTCGGATGAAAAAACAACTCTTGTTGGTCCCGTTTGATATCAACAGAAGCTGCTTTTTTCAACCGAAGAACTTCAAAGTATTCACATCTTTCAATTGTGAAAAATTTAAACTTTACACTGCTGTACCTTCGAAACGAGTCTCGGAATCAAGCCAAAACCTTCAGTGGAGAGTTCGCTCATCGTAATATTTTGTTTAAGCCTCATTTGAAAGAGATCCTTGAGTGAAAATGAGCTTTATTTGACTTGGGTTTTACTTCAGATCTCCTTTGCCAAAATATATTGGAGGAGTTTAAGGTGCAAAAACGGCATTTCTGGGTTGTGGTATTTCAGAATCTTCACTGCTGATTTATATTTTACGGAGGAAACTATTGCGTAAATCTCCTAAAAGTTGTAGTTTCCAGTATTGTAAAATCATTATGAAAATTCAGTCAAAGTTTTAAAGAATTCCATGCCGTTGCTCAATCATAGTGGATGAAACGTTAACGAAGATCCTGAGACGCAGTAACCAAGAATGGCCTTTATGCATCCAGCGCTTTAATTTGTGAGGACGCATTTCGCAACGTTGAAATTGAGTTACGCTCTTTCGGCTAAAAAACGATGAAGTGACGTGTGAAACATTCCAAGATCCTCGAGACCCCGCTCTAATTGTCAGAGGAATGTCAGAACGAGAGGAGCAGCAAAAGTTACTTTCGGGGAGTCGACGGCGACGTCTTCTCACGGGCAGCAGCAGCAGCAGCACTCCATCCTCGCCCAATGACGATGATGATGACTAATGAATGTCGCGTCGAGTTTGCAAAGAAAGTCTTATTGCATCGTTTTTGCTGGACAGGTTGCCTAATATGTTGTACGCTCCGTAGGCAAAAGTAAGAGTTGATCCCTGAGAGTAATTTATGTAACGTGCGAAGGCATTGTCGACCCATTCGTCTCCGTTAGTTTTCTTTTGCACCTAAATATATGTCGCACTGTCGCAGGCAAATAATCAAATCAGGTATATTTCATCAAATACCCAGGCAGAAAGTCAAATTTCGACACTTTACGAAATTTTGTAAAATGGTTTATCAAATCTACAAACTCTTCGTCTCTCTTCCTGTTCAAAGGCCTCTCAGGCATTTAGTTTTTGAAATTTTAAAAATTCTATAAAGTATGAAATGCCGAACATTTCAAGATACTTGTTTGTTCAGGAGCTGAAAAGTGTTTAAAATGTCATCGTAATGATGCATATTTTCACAAACGATGCTTTCTCACAGGAGCAATGAATCATTCCGTTTAACATTAGGAAAATAATCATAATTTCAATCCAAGTAAGAATATTTGACTTTTTCCCCAGGCATTTGACAAAATACCTGATTTTAGTAATTGCCTGCGAAACACACATGCTACAGGGCGTATGCATGTAAGCGAGTTACACCTTATTTTTGAAGGATGTCATGCATATTTTTCTTTGAAATTCTCAGATACATGGACCGCGTTAAGCAGAAAGGAACCAAGTCACATTAGCTATATTGCCACATTTAATTGGGCGATTCAACTTTTCATACGAATACAGCTCTGCAGATTTTCGTGTTAATTTTAGTGAAATTTCTGCAAAGTTAGAAGCAAACCCTTAAAACTTTCAGAGGAATGCGTACAAAATTTCTCTTTCAAAAATTAAATTGCCCAGTCCGGCAATAGCTGATGTGGCTTGGTTCCTTTCTGCTAAACACAGTCCATTGCAGAATATATTGCGAAGAAAATCTGCAAATATTTACAGCTTCTCCAACAAATTCGTATTTTATTAGAAGAAACGTGGCAACGCCTGAAAGTTCATACGGCGTTTTTCCTTAGCACAGGAGTAAAGTCTCATCCTCATAGCAGTGGACTCTACCGGAGTGCCATGCCGATGCCGCGTGCCATAACGCGCTCCTTCAACGTAAGGACGTATCTCGATTTCCACATGAGCCGTGTTCTCCGTATAACTTCATGCTTTCCGGGGGTCACGTGAAAATCGAGATACGTCTTTCCGTCAGAGGGACGAAAATAAACCGGGCCGTGGAGGCCGCGCGCGGTGACAAATTCCTAGATTGAAACGAGTCGACCATCGTTACCACCGCGGTTAGGTGGACGGGCGCCTCAGAAGATGCCGCCGTATCTCGCGTTTTATTGCTCCTCGACCACGGATTCGGTGGCGTAAAATATTACCTCACCGAAAGAGAAAACTACCGACGGACAAAACGTCTTTTTAGAATACACGATTCTTCCCGATTAGAGTGGTCTTCGGAGCCCGATGCCATGGTACTATGTTTCAAATTCGAAATGGTTCCTCCGATGTAACGTCGTAGGAAAGCGGATACTCTCAAGGTCAACTCTAGATTGACACGGAATACGTGTTGTCCATATGCTACGTTCTTTAAGGGACGTGGTCTAGTGCTTCAGTGTCGCATTTCCTCTGCAGTCGAGTACCTTCGGAGGGAAAGTATGGCTAGAAGTGGTGAGGCGTGAATGATCTATGATAGATACTTCCCCATTTGAAGCTGCACTGGAAAAAAAACACATTGGATCTAGGGTTCAGACTCTTAAAAACATCGACAAGAAAAAGTACTCTTGATTCAATCAGAATCTAGCTTAAATCGATAACCAAGCCTCTTAATTTAAGCGGATTTCGTTTTGATTCAAGCAAAAATCCGATTGAATCAAGAGTATTTTTTCTCGTTAATGTTTTCAAGAGTCTGGACTCTAGATCCAATGTGTTTTTTTTCCAGTGTGCGGTAAAGAATCGATTATTGAGGTATTCGTTGCGAACATCCTGTTTATCGATCCCTCTCCGTAGATTTAAATGGCATAACAATCGATGTATCGCAAAGCACAACGCGCCACTGATGTCCATTATAGAGGATTCCTGATTCACCCCTGATCGGCTCTGACATCTAAGGTTCCATGGAGTTTTTCGGATTAAAATAAAATGGCGGTTGCACGCAGATGATTCATAAGTGCGGATAACGAGGTTTTAACCGTTAATTTACATAAATTACATATTCTGACGTCTTTAATCAGGTTTGGAACCAGATTCATTCAATGAGTGGGTCTCTTGGATACATGAGATACATCGAACTTAATACATTTTATAGGGATGATGCAATGGAAGGGGTAGCGGACATGCTCATCGTAAGGTATCGTTAGCGTCGTACGAAACTCTTATGCGATTATATTTTTTCATTTTCAATGGACATACATTTTTTTTTCATTTTCAATTTTTTTTAAGAGCACTTACCTATCCAGGTAAGTGATCTTCGTGATATCAAGAAGGGTTGATCAAAAAAGGCTCGATGAACTAGATGGAATACGCAAAAAATGAGCAAGTGAAATTCATTTAAATGCATGAGTAGTGTTAAAATAAACATGGATGCTCTTGATTATTCCTTTCCGTTTTTCTCGAAACTTCTTTCAAAGTGTCCTCCTCCCACGGACTCGTGCAGTCTTTTCTCCGCCATCCACCCATCATTCAAGAAGCATCACGTTTTTCGATTCAACTGTAGTTCACGTCTCCCAATTAAAGACATTTAAATTCTATAAAGACGTAATTTTCGCCGCTTTGAAGACTGCGACGACTTGTGCTCCAATGAAATGGAAACTTTCCTCTCCGGAGACAACTTGCAGAGCCACGCCCTGGATCTAAATGGACGTATTTAAAGCAAAAGGAACTACATCCATTTTGACTTGAGCCCTATCACGCATGTATTCTAATAGCTATCAAGGTTCATGTCAGAATGGATTGGATATGGCTCCTTTTGATTTAAGTGCGCCCAAATATGGCTGTGTATGTATGGTTACCGTCCTGAGTGCATCAGCATCAGAATCCACCCGATCGATTCTTGACTCTCCATCGATAGCTAATCGAAAGACCGCTATCAATCCATACCTTTTTGCAGTGCTGCCATTTTGTTTTACCAAAGATTCTGGGGTTCCCGGATTGAATTCCGATTTCCATAATTTTCTAGAAAATTTTTTCTAAATCCAATTTTTTCGAAATTTAAATTCTGGCAGAAATTCCGAAATACGCTCGGACTTAGTTCAGAAGTTTGTCTTATTTGATTTTGAAAAAAAAAAAATCCTCAAATTTGATCAAGTAATCGGCCAAACTGCCGAAAAAGCCCGAAATTCTGAGAAATTTCCAAAATTAGCTAGAAATTCTGAGACATTCCGGGAATTTTGAAAATGCCGAGTAAAGTTGCGAAAAATTGCATAAGTTCCGAATTTCGGAATCAATTCCAAGAAATTGTTAGAGTTTGGAACTATTTGCACCCCCGGCTTGCGTTTTCTTTATTCCTGGTGAAGAAGAACGAGGGATTTTGAACGGTGAGGCAACCGTGCGAGGATTGGCTGAAGCCGAGAGAATGAAAACCAATGGACGGCGACGCGTTGATAATCGCCGGATTACGCGCATTAGTTTTCAATAAAGTGACCAGGCCATCCTATTCCTAGCTGTGCATCGGACATTGGATGAGCTTCGTCCAATTCACGATCAGTTGCCGCGATCCAAACAGAATCCGCAAATTTTCAAACCTCTCTGTGTGCTGTGTTCTAATCGAATGGTCGATCGAGAGTCCACGAACTTTCTTTTGAGCGTTTAGTTTCCGGGGTCCCTGTAGGTAATCCAGAACCCTTCTTGGTATGCTAAAATAAAAACTTAATTTGAGAAAAGGCTTCCAAGAAACAGAGGATAAATTAAAAATTAAACCTAAATAAAATAAATCAAAATTTTTATTTGCCCTCTTTTTTTGCAGCCTTTCCCCCAAATTAAGTTGTTATTTTATTTTGTGCCTTGGCTAATAAATCTGTTTTTCCTTCTTGGTATGGTTGACGCTGTCTTAACACAGTGTTTTAAACCGCTTTCTCTGCGCTATACACTTTTGAATTCGGAGTCCGCAATGTCAGGTCCGATGAATCAATATCGCAACAAGAAACATTAGGTTGTTAATGTGACAGGAATAGTGTTCGTGATTTTTTCAACGTTAGTTATATTTCAGTATTAAAGTGATATTCTCACTACTGAGACAAAAATCTCATCGTAGTATTTTTCTTTTTTTACTGCTTAGGATTGCTCCCAAAGAGTCACTGAGGACTCTTGGGCGTTCTTTGTTCCGAATGATTAAGAATGAACCTCTCATTCCTACGATACACTGGAGGAAAAAACACATTGGATCTATAGTCTAGACTCTTGAAAACATTGTCAAGAAAAAATACTCTTGATTCAATGAGATTTTTGCTGAAATCAAAAAGAAATCCGCCCAAATTAAGAGGCTTGGTTCTTGATTTAAGCTTATATCTGATCGAATCAAGAGTATTTTTTTCATGTCGATGTTTTTAAGAGTCTGGACTAGAGACCCAATGTGTTTTTTTTTCCAGTGTACTGTCATCACACTTTTTACGTATATAGATTCGAAGGGACCTTTTCGCCCAACTGCAATTTATCTCGTTTCCCTCTTAGGCGTGTGGTACCAGACCATTTTTATTCGATCAGAACTCATCGATGGCCAATTTCATAACGTTTAATGAGACGTGACTTCATCCAAGTTGAAAGTCAGGAGTCGGACGGCGCGAAGTTTGGATGATTTTACGTAATCGACCCTAATTGCAACGCAAACCAGCGCGATTGAGCCAACGGAATCGGGGTTGCTGATCGGTGCCGCGTCTTGTGGCTGCGCCGAATCGCCGCCGATCCGCGCCGGTCCAGGAAGAATCGGTGGATTTTCGGCGATCCGGCAAGACTCGCGGACTGGTCGATTCCTATGACCCGTCATCGGATCATTCTCCAATCAACGACGAATCGATCAGCCGTCGGCTCCGATTGTGCGAGCCCTGATTTTGAATCAGTCTGAATAGTCAGTCCGTCGAGCGTTTAAGCTTCTTGGGGGAGCTCAGCCGCTTGAATTGATCTCGATTAGAGGCAACGTTGCCACTACCCGAAAAATTGGTTAATTTATTTAAATATAATAGAAAGTCCCTGTGGTTAAAAGGAAAATAAATAGAACGTTTTCGATAGTGGTTCGATGTATCGTTTGGTTCAAAACAATAGTACATAACCTCAAACAAAATTTTTAGGATTTCAGTCGGAAAAGCTGAAAATTAGAAAATTCCTAACTATTTCACCTTGTGATGCCATTTAGTACTCACAAAAATCAAAAATCTACCAGAAAAACCTCGTTTCCTCAGACTACTCGATTGACTTTTGAGGCTACGTTTACATGTTGAATCAATCGATATCGATACAATCTCACCTATTTGATGTATCGAAGACGATCTATAAATAAAATTTGGTCTTAGAAGGTAACTTTGATTCGATATTTTGAAAAATCTTATCTCACGCAAAGAGGCTCCCGGCTGTCTGGAATACGTTGGAAACCGAATCATCAGGGAAGAAAAAACGACTTAAAAACCTAGGAAAGATTGGTCGAATGATGCACATTCTCCAACTACATCTCTGAATAACACTCTAGGAAATTAAATTCTTTCATCACCATCGAAGTTTTTCTCGCCGGAACCGAGCTTTCCGAAGTACAACAATGAGTGATGAAAAGGTGACCGAGGTTTGAAGTCCTGGTCCTGGAACGGGTTATCTGTCATCCCATTAAATGCCCTTCATGGTTATCTCGACCGGAAGCGGCGCCTCTCTTCCCGCTGACAACCCCCCCCCCCCCCCNTCCAGTATATTGCTATTCCTCCTGTCTCCATGGATGGGAAACTTTCGTCTCGGACTGCAAAATATTCGCGCGAAAATTTTCTGAAGTACATCGTAAGTACTCGTAATCATTCATAAAGTACTCGTCGTGCAGCAGAGGAGGATTTTTTTCTACACCAGGCAGGTCCGTCGTGGGTACTTTGGTTTAGTAGTCCGTGACTTCACGTTTTAATTGGCGCCTCAGTTGACCAGGGTGGGATTGGCTCGCATCGGAGGGCGTAGACCCTTTGCTAGTTGAAGGGGCGTAATGTGATATTTCCTGGTAGGGCATCCACTACGTGGAATGGGGCTCAGACATTTTTGGCAAAGCAACACAAGTTTACGCCATATTTCAGGTTTCAGGCACATGGTAAAAACTGCAAAATTGAACTATTATTGAAGTAACCGACAGACTTCAGAAATTAAAGAAAACATGAAAAATTAAAGCCACTAGACGCATCCAAGCACCATTATTTCCAAAAGAACCCTGGGCCAGTGCTGCGGTTTACACGAGCTTAAGACGAGGGTCCGCAAATCTATCCTAAAAATAATCAGACAAGAACCTGAAAAAAAAGGAAGAACGAGTATCAACACAGACAAAGGTAGGAGAGATGTGTTCGGGCCTCTTTTTTAACTTTTCTCCCGAATATGAGCAACACCTTATTGACAGCATATAGCAGAGCATTGAGAGCTCACGCTTCGCATCATCGCGCCTTCAATTTTTCAGATATGCTGCACGGACGTCCATCAAGTACGAATAGTTGTATCTCTGCGCCGTCGTAAATTTCAAGAATTAGCCCGTTGGATCTTTAAAGACCTTGAGATCCACGTCTAATATTTCGAATGGTCGGTGTTGCTTTAGTGCGGAAATCTACGAAGCGACAACACAGACCTATGAGATTAGGATCTCCTCACAAGCGTTGTGTTAATAACAGTGGACCAACTCATTGACCATATCCTCTCGTCGAAGCCAGGACCCCAGAACACTCGTCTTAAATGCCGTGATCTATGGTCATGGCGCACTTGAAAAATTCGCCTCATCACGCTCAACACTCACCGGTGCGCGGGAGCCGCCGCGGTCTCGAGTGCCATCCATCAAACAGCGGAGCAAACATCACCGCATCCACCATTCATCGTCCNCCAAATTAAGTTGTTATTTTATTTTGTGCCTTGGCTAATAAATCTGTTTTTCCTTCTTGGTATGGTTGACGCTGTCTTAACACAGTGTTTTAAACCGCTTTCTCTGCGCTATACACTTTTGAATTCGGAGTCCGCAATGTCAGGTCCGATGAATCAATATCGCAACAAGAAACATTAGGTTGTTAATGTGACAGGAATAGTGTTCGTGATTTTTTCAACGTTAGTTATATTTCAGTATTAAAGTGATATTCTCACTACTGAGACAAAAATCTCATCGTAGTATTTTTCTTTTTTTACTGCTTAGGATTGCTCCCAAAGAGTCACTGAGGACTCTTGGGCGTTCTTTGTTCCGAATGATTAAGAATGAACCTCTCATTCCTACGATACACTGGAGGAAAAAACACATTGGATCTATAGTCTAGACTCTTGAAAACATTGTCAAGAAAAAATACTCTTGATTCAATGAGATTTTTGCTGAAATCAAAAAGAAATCCGCCCAAATTAAGAGGCTTGGTTCTTGATTTAAGCTTATATCTGATCGAATCAAGAGTATTTTTTTCATGTCGATGTTTTTAAGAGTCTGGACTAGAGACCCAATGTGTTTTTTTTTCCAGTGTACTGTCATCACACTTTTTACGTATATAGATTCGAAGGGACCTTTTCGCCCAACTGCAATTTATCTCATTTCCCTCTTAGGCGTGTGGCACCAGACCATTTTTATTCGATCAGAACTCATCGATGGCCAATTTCATAACGTTTAATGAGACGTGACTTCATCCAAGTTGAAAGTCAGGAGTCGGACGGCGCAAAGTTTGGATGATTTTACGTAATCGACCCTAATTGCAACGCAAACCAGCGCGATTGAGCCAACGGAATCGGGGTTGCTGATCGATGCCGCGTCTTGTGGCCGCGCCGAATCGCCGCCGATCCGCGCCGGTCCAAGAAGAATCGGTGGATTTTCGGCGATCTGGCAAGACTCGCGGACTGGTCGATTCCTATGACCCGTCATCGGATCATTCTCCAATCAACGACGAATCGATCAGCCGTCGGCTCCGATTGTGCGAGCCCTGATTTTGAATCCGTCTGAATAGTCAGTCCGTCGAGCGTTTAAGCTTCTTGGGGGAGCTCAGCCGCTTGAATTGATCTCGATTAAAGGCAACGTTGCCACCACCCGAAAAATTGGTTACTTTATTTTAATATTAAAGAATACCCTTTTGTTAAAATGAAAATAAATAAATATTTGGTCTGAGAAGGTAACTTTGATTCGATTTTTTTTAAAAGTTATTTCATGGAAGGAGGCTCCCAGCTGTCTGGGAAACGTGAGAAACCGAATCATCGGGGAAGAAAAGACGACTTGAAAACCGAGAAAAGACTTGCAGGAAACTCATTTAAAAGTTCGAAAAGGCTAAGAATTGTTTTTCCTGACATGAGTCGAAAAATACGAAATCCTCTTCGTCCTATCTATCAATTTTCGTTAAATTGAATTTAATGACTGAAATTTTTTTCTACAAATTTTAATAAATCTGTCATTAATAGTACATTTTTTCTTGATGTAAGGAAAAAATATATCCGTGTAATACTTTCTTAAAGAAACAGCCCTGTATCCAAATATACCTAATTCTCTAAACAATAAGTTAAATGCGTTCGAAATAAGCTGAAGATCTTCTGTAGTCGTAGAACGTTTAAAGGACTCAAACATTTTAAGTTTGGGGCAATGCCTTATAATTCAAAATTGATACAATCAAATAAATTTCTAATTATTTCGAAAAGCGTAGCGTGCATTATGATTTCGCCCAGCAACTTGCAAGATCCGATTGGTCGAATGATGCTCATTCTCCGATTACATCTCGGAATAACACTCTAGGAAATTAAATTCTTTCATCACCATCAAAGTTTTTCCCGCCGGAACCGAGCTTTCCGAAGTACAACAATGAGTGATGAAAAGGTGACCGAGGTTTGAAGTCCTGGTCCTGGAAAGGGTTATCTGTCATCGCGTTAAATGCCCTTCGTGGTTATCTTGACCGGAAGCGGCGCCTCTCTTCCCGCTGACAACCCCCCCCCCCCCCCNAATCCAGTATATTGCTATTCCTCCTGTCTCCATAGATGGGAAGCTTTCATCTCGGACTGCAAAATATTCGCCGAAAATTTTTTGAGACAGGGGTGTAATGTGATATTTCTTGGTAGGGCATCCACTACGTGTAGTGAGGCTCAGAAAATTTTGGTAAAGCAGCACAAGTTTACGCTATATTTAAGGTTTCATGGTTTCAGGTACATGGTAAAAACTGAAAAATTGAAATATTGAAGTAACCAACAGACTTCGGAAATTAAAGAAAACATTAAATTAAAGCTACTAGACGCATCCAAGCACCATTATTTCCAAAAGAATCCTGCCAGTGCTGCGGTTTACTTGAGCTTAAGACGTGGGTCCGCAAATCCATCCTAAATAATAATCAGACAAGAACCTTAAAAAAAAAGAAAGAAAGAACGAGTATCAACACAGACAAAGGCAGGAGGGATGTGTTCAAGCCTCTTTTTTTAACTTTTCTCTCAAATATGAGGAACACCTTATTGACAGCATGTAGCAGAAAATTGAGAGCTTACTGTTTCGCGTCATCGCGCCTTCAATTTTTCAGATGCTGCACGGACGTCCATCAAGTACGAATAGTTGTATCTCTGCGCCGTCACATACGCGCGTCCTTCCTTTCCCTCTATTTCCATATTTTGTTTGTTTCCGTTTGTCATTCGTAATTGTGCTTCAAGCACTACGTGAGTAACACAGCCGAAGGTAGGAAAGATGTGTTCGGGCCTCTTTTTTAACTTTTCTCCCGAATCTGAGCGACACCTCATTGACAGTATATAGCAGAGCATTGAGAACTCACGCTTCGCATCATCGCGCCTTCAATTTTTCAGATATGCTGCACGGACGTCAATCAAGTACGAATAGTTGTATCTCTGCGCCGTCGTAAATTTCAAGAATTAGCCCGTTGGATCTTTAAAGCCCTTGAGATCCACGTCTAATATTTCGAATGGTCGGTGTTGCTTTAGTGCGGAAATCTACGAAGCGACAACATAGACCTATGAGATTACGATCTCCTCACAAGCGTTGTGTTAATAACAGTGGACCAACTCATTGACCATATCCTCTCGTCGAAGCCAGGACCCCAGAACACTCGTCTTAAATGCCGTGATCTATGGTCATGGCGCACTTGAAAAATTCGCCTCATCACGCTCAACACTCACCGGTGCGCGGGAGCCGCCGCGGTCTCGAGTGCCATCCATCAAACAGCGGAGCAAACATCACCGCATCCACCATTCATCGTCCGGCGGATCATCACGGACGTAACGCGTCTGAGAGTTCAAGGTCATTGCCGTCATGAGGTCATCGAGGTCAGGCATGACGTCACGGGACCCCTTCCCTTAACCGCATCGCCACCGCTGCCAAGCAGCTTAGACCCACACATAGTGCTACTGCGCTGAGGAAGAACGCCGTATGAACATTCGAGAGTTGTCAAATTTCCCTGGATAAAATTATCATTTTCTAGGATATTTATGAATATTTGCTCTTGAAATTTGCAGATTTTTAGATCTGGCTGCGAATGACATGATGTGAGAAATTGGAGGAAAAATATTCACAAATTGCTCTGAAAATTCGTATTTTATCAAAGGAAATTCGGCAATGTCAGAAGGTTCATACGGCGTTGTTCCCTATCACGGCAGAGTGGCAATCTAATTTCATCCTCAGTGACGTCCGTTTCAAAATATACGGTTCAATCGCCGAATACAGGGTGACCCAGGGTAGTGGCGCCACACAGTGGATCGAGTCAATTACAGAGGTCGGACATGAAATTTTTGGCTAAAACTGCAAATTTTGATGTTTATTTTGTCACTTTTAAAATTTCATGGAGTGCTTCTAGTAGAGAATTTATCGAGGAAATCAATGAACATATTTTAATAACCTCGAAATTTTGCATAAAAAGACTTATAAGCGTTTAATGTTTCCAAATGCCCGGTCTTTCCTATTAACTTGATCCACTGTGCGCCATCTACTGAATCGAAGTAATCGGTTTAGAAGCCCGAAATCAAAACATCATTTTCTCCTTTATTTTGTAACAACTTACCGTTTCCACCAATGGGATCGCGCAATTTTCTCTCCGTCTTTCTTGTCCATCGCTTCGTGTATTAACTTCAATAATCAGAATACTGGCGTTTTAACCGTGGGGCACCCTGTAGAACCGCGTAATGACGTCTAGTGAGTCATCCCTGCGGTAAAAATTCTCGCAATTTATCAGCACGCTCTCGCACGCGGGTATGCTGCCGTGCTAAGGAAGAACGTCGTATGAACCTTCAGGCGCTGCCGAATTTCCTCCGATAAAATACGAATTTTCAAGGAATCTGTTGGATATTTTTTTTCAAAATTTTCGGTCAATTCTTAACACAATTCAATAGAAAGTATCTGAAAATTTCCAAGAACAACATGCGTAAATTACCTCAAAAATTCATGTTGTATCCGGGGAAATTTAGCAACTCTGGAATGTTGATATGGCGTTTTTCCTCAGCTCGGGAGTATGAGCGAGCGTGGAGCAGCGCGGAGATACCTGTCGAGTCGAGGATGAGGTAATTACAGCCGATTGCTATTAAAAGATGCGCGGATAGAGAAACACACACCGATGCACGTGCATACGCACACGGCCACTCGTAGGAACACGAGAAGTCCAAACGGAACGGACATCGACTGCAACCGTTTCGTCCGTTTACCTTTCGCTGGAAAAGCTCCTCTATCTCTAAAGTTGAATAAAAGTCCAAGTTTCGCTCAAAATCGCTCCAGCGATTAATTATTGAAATTCATAGACAAAGCACTCTTCAGAGCAGGACTACTGATTTATTAAGTTTCTCTGACTCTAAAGTTAAATGAAAGTCTAAGTTTCGGTCAAAATCGCTCCAGCGGCCTGATTGTTGAAATTTATGGACAAAGCATTAGACAAAGAATACATAGGAAGTATGGAGCGATCCGATTGGCTGAAGTGGTTGGTTCCTATAGACTAAGGGAAAAAGTGATGGACTAACTACAGGGTATCTCGTGGGTTGCCGTTAGTTAGTCTCTTACTTACCTCCTTTGTTCATTACAACCACCCGCTTCCACCAATAGGATCCCTATATATAGTCCTTTTGTCTTCTTTGTCTACAGCTTTGTCTGTCAATTTCAATGATCGGCTCGCAGTTTCAGTTGGGTAAAACGCGCAACTGCCGGATTCAGTATTAGCCGCAAGTTTCTTTGTACCCGTGTGTGTTTGTCTCTGATATGAACACAGAGATTAATAAGCTTAGAAACAATCAATTTATGCTCAACTTTACAGTAATATCCTCAAATAACCCTCGAATGCGCCCCTGGATGACACAAGCATTCAAATACACTTGGAGACTCCAACGCAAATTCAGAAAAAAACGACCAAATTTAATTCAGTTCTGGAAGGGTATGGAAATCTCCAACCTGTGAATACACCATCATTTTTCTAATTTTAAAGATTTTCCGCTTATATACACAGATGAGAAATACTTGGAGACTTTAACGCGAGCATAGAAAAAATGACCAAATTTAACTCAATTCTGAAAGGGTAGGACCATCTCCACCATGTTAATAAACCGCAATTTTTCTAGTTTTAGAGATGTTTCACTGATCTAGATGAGAACTACTTGGAGACTTGAACGCGAGCATAGAAAAAACGACCATATTGAACTCAATTTGGAAAGGGTATACATATTAAGTATGTATCTGCCGTATGAAAATACATTCAAATTTTTCTATTTAAAAAAACTTATCAAGAACCATTTTTTTTTTTGCTCATGAATGCGATACCGCGTAGGAAAAACCGCATTTCTGCCGAATACACGACTATTCTCAGTCTCTCAGCGGATTCTCATTCCAGTGGTAGTGCCTGATTCCGTCTATATAGCATAATAGCAGTCTCGCTGAATTGTTTTATTTTACCATTGAAGACCATCGCGGCAACGTTTAGTGGGTGATTTGATTCAAATATAGATGTTGGTTTTTTCAATAAGAAAACCTCAAAAAGAAAACTTCTCAAAAACCATGTTTTCGCTCATGAATAGATTCACGTGTAGAAAAACCGCGTTTCTGCCGAATTCACAACTAGTCGCGGAGTCTCAGCGGATTTCCATGCCGTATTGCCGTAGGTAGTGTATTATAGGCGTGTTCCGTTTTCCAAGATGGTGACAGGTGCTGCGTTTTTGTTTCGAAACTCACGACCGTCACACACTCACGACCGTCACACACTCACGACCGTCACAAATAGCTGAAATTTGAATAGGGAAAACTGTGTTTAAAAAAAAAAAAATCAAGGACATTGAGACCATGTACGTTTTTAGATCCTGCATGAAAACCCTCCAGAATTGAGGAAAAACACCTCTTCCCGGGAAAATGATGAACTTGATTTTTCGACGTTTTCCACCCTGATATGTCCACTTTTTAAAGTTTCGCCCAGATTTTCTTTTACTTCTTTAATTATATTTATTTTAAAACATAGGGTATCTAATCCTAGTTTTTAACAGAAATTTAAATTTTTATTGGTAAGATCTTTTGAAATTTTAAAAATTTTACTTATTTGCACACACTTTACCACTTATTTACTTTATCAGGATACAGCCCACTCCACTTCCACTCAATTGTTTTATCGTACCAGGAGACTGTCACAAGGAGACAGGATAAAACTCGCCGTTGACACGCGACCAGATCTAATTTTCTTAAAACCACAATACTGGAGTTACAGCTCTCCTCGGTGACACGCTAGAATATCCGACGGAGTAACTCCAGAACTCGTTGACCCCCGGTGAACTATAACAGTGAAACGCCGCGCTGTAACGAGAAAGAATTGAAAAAGGGAAAAAAACCACAATGAGGAAACGAAGTAAATGAACGGACCTCCCCGAGTCAGCGGGGTTCGGAGCTTCCAGGGCGAGGGTATTCACATCGTACGCTCCTTTTTTCTCCCTATAAAAACTTAACTACTCTTACCGTAAATCGACTCCCGTCGCCGTGGATCCAGATCCAGAAGCAGACGGCTTTTTTTTCGCGTAGCTCGGACCATAAAAGCTCAGGCCTCGGGTTAGGGAATGGGTACTTGCACTGCGTATGGTATTTTCATCCCAACTGGTCGGTGTGGCAGTCGCTAACCCCACTCGAGCCGTTAAACGCGAAAAACCTCCGTATGGACCTTCCGACGTTGCTGTATTTGTTTCGCCAACATATTTATTATTGTCCAAAGTCATGGAAACTTTGACATGAATTTTCCAGACGCGGTCTCTCGTGGGTTGCCGTTGGTTAGTCTTTTATCTGCTTTTTTTGCTCATTGCAACTGCGAAACTTCCTCCGATAAAATGTTTATTTTTGAGGATTGGTACACTGGAAAAAAAAACACATTGGATCTAGAAGAGTCCAGAGTCTTAAAAACATCGACAGTAAAAAGTACCATTGATTCAATCAGAATCTAGCTTAAATCAAGAACCAAGCCTCTTAATTTAAGCGGATTTCGTTTTGATTCAAGCAAAAATCCGATTGAATCAAGAGTATTTTTTCTTGTCAATGTTTTCGAGAGTCTGGACACTAGATCCAATGTGTTTTTTTTTTCCAATGTATGAAAATTTTCTTGAAATTTTCAGATAATTAGACGTATCTATGCCAAATGGAACTAAATGCAAGTGGAAAGATGGAGTGTGCTTGTGCAAGCTAAATAAGAAACAACGTAAAAGTGGATATAGATCCTTTTGAGAAAATCTAAAAGCGGGATTTTACATTAAATCAAAAAGAACTGAGCGATAACTCGTGAGCCGTGGGCTTATGACAAGAGCCTTATTGATAGGGCTCATGAGTTCAATCGCGGCAACGACGGCGACAGCGGTGCCGCTGACGTCACTGACGCTTTATATTTCCCATTCATTCTTATGACCCGAGCAACGACGAGCACACCTCATCTTTCCACCTGCACATAGTTTCGTTTAGCATAAATACGTCCAATTTAGGTCCGATCTCGAATAAAATTCACTACAGGAAACCAAAGCCAATTATTCCCAGATATTCCTGAAAATCTATGTTTCATCAAAGGAAATCTGGCAACTTCTGAAGGCTCATACGGGGTTCTTCCTTAGCTCGTCAGCACTCGTTTTAACCAGTGAAGTCGTCCATTTTGTCTTCTTTGTCTATCGATGCCAATAATCGGCCTGGAGATAAAGGTTTCGTTTGCGAAGATTCGCAAGAAAGGTGGAGAAATGACAACTCTGGTCGACACCCTGACCACTCTACCACCTGGATGGTTTTAATAGTGAGTGATTTCCAAGTAATGATCCTCCTCTGCCCTTCAGCGTCGCGGCGCGCGGCGTCGCACAGTGAATCGAGTCAATTACAAAGATCTGACAAGAAATTTTCAAGTAAAACTGAAAATTTTGATGTTTAATTCGTCACATTTTAAACTTTTAGGGTTGTTTCTGGCAGCAAATTTCACGAGGAGACCAATGAAACCACTTTTAGAACCTTAAAGTTTTGTATAAATGGAGTTATAAGCTTTTAAAGTTTTGAAATTTTGTCCGACCTCACTCATTGACTCGATCCACTGTACGGCGTCGGGCCTCTCCGTTCGTGCGGAAACTATGAGCTACTGGTACTGGCGACAGCGTGCCCGTGCGCTCTGATGAGAGGAGCTGAACCACCCACCACACCCACCCCGTCGTCGCGTCGCGCTAGGATAATCGGTAAAAAAGGGGACGGAATTATTTAACCCACTGAGACGAAGCACTAATTTGTAAACTGTCGGATTGAGATTGAGGCAGGTCAGTGATTCTCTTGTGTCTGGCTTGACAACGGAGTGCCTTCTCCACTAACGCTCTGTCTGAGAGTTTAGTGTCTACTGCGGGCTAAATGTTGAAATTGATAGATAAAGCTATAGACAATGAAGGCAAAAAGGGATGTGAAGGAATCCTATTTTGAAAATAATTTTGTAGAACTGACAGAGAATTTTAGGTCGGGCCTGAAATTTGCCGTGAGCATCGTGAGAACTGGTACGATTCCCGTAGTTTTTGGGGATGATAAGTTCTTGAAACGTCGAAAACCTGGGATAGTATACGACTTTGCATGGTATTCACCCCAGACGGTCACTCAACGTCTTGAAGTCGTACAATTTTACCATCGAACCGTAAGTTATTCGGTTTCATATTGATTTTAGTGCAGTTCCAATCATACCTGAGCGCTTTTTCGAATGAGTTGGAGTTTCCGACCGGATATGTTTTATGGAATATGTTTTCATGCAATCAATAAATGTTAAAATCCAAGAAAACATTTCACCCAGCAGTGGTATTTTTTCTCCTGAAAAAAAAACTCGAAGTCTAGGAAAGGCATTTAGGTAAATAATGTGTTAAAATAAAAGTCCTGAATAATTTTTTTTTTTTTTTTTTTTTTTTTTTTTTTTCCGATTGAGTCGATACCAATAAAATTTCAAACCTTTTCTCTAAACACCAGTCTAATGTGGGTTATAGTATTTTCCACTGAAGTTGACCCATTTGACTTCCTAGCCCAATTATGATATTGTAGTTGATATTGTTCTGACATGCTAAGGAAACACGCCGTATAAACATTCGAGAGTTGCCAAATTTTGCATGCCAAATAAAACATGTATTTTTAAGGAAAGTTATTCGTGGTTACCCTTGAAATTTTTTGATATTTTATATCAAATCGCGAACAAAATTTTTAAAGAAAAATATTCGCAAGTTTCCCAATAAATTTAGTATTTATGAAGAGAATTTGGTAACATGTGGAGGCTTATACGGCGTTCTTCCTTAGCACGGCAGTAGTAACGTCATTCGTTTTGTGATGGTCGCGCGATTAATGACATGTATAGGATAGCGTTGGCTATTGCGGTGGCGGCACATTTTGGTACAGTTTCTTTTTCAGCAAGTGTCTGATATTGTAACCATCATAGTATAGATCACAGTATTGCATTAGTGAAGATGCTTCCTTTGCTTTTACGTACATAACAAATTTTCTCTCTTTGGCCAACTCGTAAAAGTATTCTTGCACGGCCTTTAGTTTCCATACGGGGTCATTTCCCACGTCGGCCAGTGAAAATCTCGTCGCCATCGGTCTCTGCGTCAAGAACCTAAAAAATTATAGATTTTAGTGGCCCATAAGAAATTGCAGCAATTGTACGCATTACAAAAATTCCAGCACCAAATCAAGGCAAATGAATCAGTTCCAACGCGCAAAATGGAAGACCTAATTTGAAAAACTTTTTTCTGAACTACTCAGCCGTTCACCGAAATTGTGACTTTATTCGGCATTTTGCCGCATAACGCTTGTCTGACTTGGAACTTCTGCTCTTTCTCAACATCTCTTCACTCACCTCGCAAAGTAACTCCCTTTTAGACCAATATCATTCTTCCAAAATAACGCTATTTATTATTTCCAGCGGTCCAAAAAGATCCTTACTTATCATCAAAGTTCTTTTGCCAAATAATGTAGTCCGCCGTTATTTGGACGTATTCCTGCCAAACGGAACCAAAGACAGGCGAGGAAGAAGGGGTGTGCTCGTGCTCGTTAGTTGAAGACCGTAAGAATGAACGGGAATTATAAAGCGCCAGTGACGTCAGCTGTGAAGAAGCCATCGCCGTTTTCGCTCGGGGTCCGCACTAACGCATGAGCCCTGCCTAAAACGCTCTTTTGCCATGCCCACGGCTCATGAGTGCTGCACACAGTTGGCAAGTAGTTCTGTTTGACAAAATGTAAAATCCCGCTTTTCCATTTCTCCAAAAGGAATCACATCCACTTTTACATTGTTCCTTATGCAGCTCTCTAGAGCACACACCGTTTTTCCCACTTTTCTACAGTTCCATTCGGCAGAAATTCGTCCATTTATCTTTCACCTGGAAATGCACGGATCAGAGTTGCGAGTTCGACCGTGTTTTGATGATCCTGACAGAGCGTCAAGCGTTGCTGAATTTAATCTCACTCGGTGGGTACAAAATTAAAGAGATCAGCTAAGAAATATTCGCATTTGGACGTAATAGCTATGGCGTTGACATCCAATGCAAACCCAGTAACTTACCTCGGTGGGATTTCAAAGACCTCTGAAGGTGGTAAATACTCCCAGTTACCGAAATCTACATAGTACACTTTAACTTGGTCCTCCGTCACATCGGTTATGACAGCTCGACAGATGACTTGATCATAAGTGTACCTTGCGAGGCACTGTGTACCAGGTATCAATACCCCTTGGATTGATGTAGGCTTAAAACTTTTATCAATTTCCACCAACAGTTCAGGCAGGAATTTATCAGCATCAACCTGGGGGTAAAATTGACCAAGTGAGACAAGAACTTTTCTAAAATATAACTACAGATGATGGCTCTTTTCTGTATCTTTATCCCTTATTTTTTCCGCTTTTTCTTGTTTATTCCTCTTCATGCAAATTGTCGAAACTAATGCGTCATCGTGTACCTAATGCCAGTTTGACCTAAAACAGCTCTGAGGCTGAATTGGATAGCATGTTGCAATTAAGAGCTACAATTCCTGACCCATCGATAAAAACACCTATCTGCATCGGAAAACTAATGGAACATATGTTGTTTCTAAAATGAACTAGAATTTATAGCTCCTTATTGCAAAATTAGGTCCAATTACGTTTCAGCCTTATCGTAATTTTTCAGTTTGCGTCGCCATATGCATATAGGTGAGTGCGCCCATCTATTTTAATGTCTTGCTCTCGTTAAAAAAGGACTTGCAGTTAGCAAAAATTCTACCTAGAAAATGTTAATTTACTCTTCTACCCACTATTTTCTCCCCCTTCCCCTCCCCGCTTGGAGGACTCAACTTGCATGGATTAAAGCGTTGTTTTAAGGAGCATATTCCAATGGCTGAGGGGTGTCTCTTTCATTTTGTTTTCGTATCGGTTTTTGATTTATTACTCAATCAGTTTTTTTGTTAGTCTCTCTTAAGATTAAAAATCCTACAGAATTGTATTAAAAGTAATGAATTAATATACATGAAAATACCTTTAGTTGAACGGCAAAATCAAACACTCCATCTTCAACGTATGAAATGTATACCGAATGCCGAGAACCAGGCGTAAAATTTATGCTAATGAATCGTGGAATTGTAGGATTTGTCATCTGTGAGAATGGGGTGATAGAAGGGGCAGCCGCCGGTGTACAGGCGGCGGTAAAAGTAAGTAAAGTATCTAATAAGACCGTCACATCAGAAGGGAGTGTTGCAGTATGTGGTTGTCCTGGTGGTACTGCGGCCACATCAATAACTCCAGTTGAAACTAGAGGCTTACATACAGGATTTAAATCCATCAGTGATCGTTGGCTCTGAGAGAGGTCCTGTATTAAAGCTTCTTGCGTCGGTAAATCGATGTGTCGAGCAAGACCTTCCGAAATTAGAATGCTCGAAAAAGTTTCAGACGGCTCTAAATTCAGATAAATTTGAATTATATTTTTCACTTGTTCTCCATCCAGAATATCGCATCTGAATGTTTTGTCGACCAGAGTATGCTTTATGAAGTCCACTGTTCGAGGTGGCCAAAGAGTGTCAGGTGCTTGAACTTCAGCGATGTGAAAGGGGGAGGCCATGAACGGAACTTCAGTAATGGAAGGATACATGCTGTCGGGCGTGTCTATGAGTCTTAAACTTTTAAGCCGAACGTTCAGAGTATTGCCATAATCTACGAGAAATACAGGAACTGTGTTGAGCTGTTCTAGTTTATCCAACGATAGGATTTTCACTCGGAAAAATTCGTTGTTCCTCACTTTTAACAAGCAGAGTTTCGCATCCCTGAGTTGCTGCACAGGTCTTGTGACATGGTTCATATCTAGGACCGGAGAGATCTGTTCGATGTCGCTTTTCAATCGTTCGCTTAATTTTTCATCACCCTGTGCCCATGTCCGAAGAAGGCCGCCGAAGGCCTCAACATGCGTGATGTACAAGTCTTTTTTCATTTTCCCGGCTGCAATCAAGGTCGATCTTATGACTAAACGTAGTGGGAAAACTCACGGACACCAATGAAGACATTTAGTGTTCGACCACAAGTTGTTCACATTTTAAGAGTCACACGATGGATTAAAATGGATGCGACGTCAACTTCACATGACAGCGGCACTCGCAAAAGCAAATGAAAATAATAACAGTCCACGTGTGATTTGTGAAATGGGAGAGCGAGCGCAGTTGTCAAGTAGGTCTGAAAGATGAAGCGATAAAGAATAAGAATGTCGGTCATCTAATTATGCGTAACGCTCTTAATTCTTGAAACTACATTTGTAGAATCATTGTTTCTTGATAAGACGTCCTAAAAAAGGGAAAATAAAATATTGAAACTTTGTAACTAGATAAACAACACAAAGTAACCCATGCCACCTATACCAGCGGGCTGATTATTGAAAGTGATAGACAAATCCATAGACAAAGAAGACAAAATGGACATAGAGGAATCCTATTGGTGGAAGCGAGTGGTTGCAATGTACAAAGGAGGTAGATAATAGACTATCTAACGGCAGCCCACTTGTCTATCGTTTTCTCCCTTAGTTTATAGGAACCACCTATTTAACCAAGAACGTCGCTCCGTACTCCCCATGTCTACTTTGTCTATAGCTTTGTCTACCAATTTCAACAATCAGCCCGCTGTATTTTTTTTTTTTTTTTTTTTTTTTTTTTTTTTTTTTTTTTTTTTTTTTTTTTTTTTTTTTTTTTTTTTTTNTTTTTTTTTTTTTTTTTTTTTTTCATGAATCAGTATTATCGTACGTATAAGTAATGCTGGTATTTTTCTCTTTTTATAATGATTCTAAAGCATCAGCTTTTTACACACCCTCATAAAATTGCACAGCAACTCTCTCTTTATTTCAACGAAATTCAACCGTTTCTGTGCATCACGAAGATTCACAGAAACTAGACTAAAGGAGTGAGCGTGCCCAATAGTGGATCTAGTTTTTCTTTAAAAGGTGCGTCTGTCGGAACTCACGATTGTGACTCGTTGAGCTATACAAACGGAACTTGCCGTGCGAAATTGTTAGAAAACAGGAGATCATATCCATTTGCGTCAGATACTTGGGCGTATTTCTGCCAAACGGAACTATGTGCATTATGACGTGAGCTCTAATATGCATATATTCTTATGGATCTCAGGGCTCATGTCTTAATGCTCATAGTTCCGTCTGGCAGAAATAATTCCACTTGCAAATTGGAAAGAGGTTCGTCGAGTAAAAAAAATGATAGCCTCCTGAATTAAAGAACCCCTTGTTCCTCGATTTTTAGCCGGCACACAGTAGATCGAGTCAATTAGAGAGGTCGGACACGAAATTTTTCACTAAAACTGAGGATTTAGGTGTTTATTACGTCACGTTTTAAATTTTAAGGGGTGTTTCTGGAAGAAAATTTCACGAGGAAACTCATAGAGCCACTTTTGGAACCTCAAAATGCTGTATAAACGGAGTTTTAGGCGTTTAAAGTTTCCAGAGTTTGTCCGACCTCTCCTATTGACTCGATCCACTGTGCGGCGAATCAGAATACGGACTTCTTTTAAAAACTCCCAGGCTGAATCTATGAAAGATTCTATTAAAATCTGTTGTCTATAATTTGGCAACGTTCGAATGCTCATACTACGTTTTTACCTAGCACGGTAGCATAGCGTATCCATGTATGTAACATCTTCACGTGTGCGGGCTTTGAGCCGAATTTTTGAAAGGAGCTCATTTGAGTTGAACCGAGACGTATCTTTTCGAAAGACGATCGTCGAGGTTTGAAGTTCTCGGAGTCGAGCCCGAGACGGAGCTTGGGGTCTACCAAGAACCACGTATCTCCGGGCACAGATAAGCGGTTTTAGCCGAGAGTTGGTCATTCTCGGGTGTCTCCCACCTGGATCGTGCCCGGGGGTCCAGGCCGCTCAATTCCTCGCTAATATGTTCTTTCCGCCTGGAACGAGTTTTACAAACAGATCCATCAACCATCGATTGTCCGCCGCGGACCCGGCCCCACCGGGGTTTTCGACTCCGGCTTTTCAAGAGCCCCCTCCTCCCCCCCTCCTCNCGCCCCCCCCCCTTCGGCCATGCCGGCCCACCGGGACACCGAGCGGTCAGAGCTTTGGCCGCTATCCCGTGCTTGCCAGATCGAAAGGGTCACGAAAAAATAGTCGATTTCGATTCAGTGATGTAATACGGTAATTCGCAATGCAGGGTGATCCAGGGTAAAAGGGCCAGACTGCAGGAGCCGAAACATCCCCAAACCCCCTCTTTAAATCGAGATTTCAATTTTTTAAGATCGTGTATGAATTTAGGGTATAAAATTACAGAGGAGTACAAATTTTCATGACATTTGGTTCACAACCGTTGCCAAAATCAGCAAAAACGATTTACTTTCCAAAATTTTGGGGAAGGGGGGCCGTAGCTCCGACTGGGGGCACTTTTGGAAAAACTGTATACAACAAGGAAGTCTTATTTCGACCCATAGATAACGCTCCTGCAGTCTAGCCGTTTGACCCTGGATCACCCTGTGTACGCTGTGGTATCGTATCGGTGGCCAAAGCGCAAAACCACGTTCGGTATATTTTTATTGAAACTTCTTGGATTTTTCTTCTGCGTTAGCAGAATATTCAGTATACATTTCTAGTAATTAGGTTGACTTTTTTCAGAAATTGATTTTTTCGGATTTTCAAACTCCGTAATAAAGATACGTTGTTTCGCGTTTTGGCCATCGATACACTAAAACTCTGGCAATATTGACCATATTTTTGGTAAATGTTGCTGTTTGTATAGAAGCTCCCAGTTTTTAACTGAGTACCTTTTCACACATACAAACACCTGAGTACAATTCTGGTCATTGTAAGAAAAAAAGAAGAAAAAAAACTGTAACATAAGGGGGGGGGGGTTCAAAAAACATGTTTTGGGGCTTTTTAGACCAGAGTATTCGGTTGGATCCGGCAACTTAGTGCCACTCGGAGTGTTTTTTCTTGTGTAACAGTATCCTGCGGTGGAAAGCGAGGCGACTCGTATGACACTCGAGGCGCTCACCGGATTAAAAGAAAAAGATGAAAAAGATGAGCAAGAACAAGAGATCGGAGGAGGGAGAACAGAATCAGACTGAGCCAGAACGCGCTCATCCGAATACTTTTGATGACGCTCCAGCCTCGGTGTGGGTGGAATGCCGCGCCAGTGAGCATGCGTGCATTCACAAGTATTTTACTTCATTCATGTCTTTCTGTGCGGATGTAGGTCAACGCTCTGAATCACCTATAAGGAATTCAACATAACGTTTACACTCGTATTAAACACTTATTTTATTCAATGGTGTTATCGGGAGTTACCATCATTAATTGAAGATTGCTACGGAGATGGGGAAGAGAGATGGAGAAAGATCTTTCTCAGGATGGGAGAGGGATGAGTGAGTAAGGAATGATTGAAGATCGATCTTGATTTTAAAAAAAAGGAGTTGCCACTTCAAAAAGTTCAAAATACGAAAGAACAAATTCGATGGTTTTAAAAACTTCGACGGTAGGTGCGAACCCGTGGCGAGGCGCGAATGATCGATTATCAATCGATTTTCCCATTTGAAACTATGGTTAGGAATCGGTCATTACGGTGTTTATTGCGAACACCCTGTTCATCGATCCTTTTTCATAGGTTTAAATGACATCTCAATCGATGTATCGCAAAGCACGTCACTCTACTGGTGCGAGCCAACCTTAAAATTTACAGAATTTTTAATATATTTTCTCTTGTTTTCTCTATTTTTTGTGGTAAACCATCGTAATCCCTCGCAAGGGCCCATTTTCAAAGTTATAATGCTGAATTTTACTCGAGCGGAGCGAAATTTGTCCTTTTTAAGACTGTAAGTTAGGGATATGCTTGAACCCCCTTTAGTTACAATATAAACCATGTAGGGACTCCTTAGGAAAGGACTTGTTTAAGGAACGACTATGATTAGGACTAGGATTACCCTGGTAAAAATTGGCAGTAGAATCTGTGTTCCAAAATACCAAAGACCTACAGCCGGCTGTAAGATTTCCAATAGCTTCTATAGCCGGCTACTCAATTTCTTATAGCCGATGGCGATTAAGCAACAGCCAGGCGATAAAGTGTATGCTAAGCGTTACTAATTACGGATGCTAGGACGTAGTGAGTTTTTGGAATACTGCTCTCTTTTTGGGCCCTAGTATCTTGATTTATTTTGCAAGGAAAGCTCCGTACTTTTGATGGATGCCTGCCATTACTAATATATTAGAGCGCCTTCAGTTTCGTATGATACTGTGCAATACCTCTGGTGTGAAATAGTTGCTTCAAGCGCCGTGGCACGCTGCGGCGCGGCAGGCGGGCAGCCAGCGCGAAATGCGCATTAGCGCCTACAAACCTAACAGGGATACTTCACGCGTTGCGCAATGCGTGAAGTATCCCTGTTAGGTTTGTAGGCGCCAATGCGTCGCCGCTCCACTTTATGTTAGGCTCTAATATTTAATCTGGCGAAGTCAGCGTTATTCAACTCATGATTTTGAAATTTTTGCACATCCTGTATGGATTATTCTCATTTTAATTGATGAAAAAAAATATGTATTATAGGAAAATATAATGTGTGTTTAGTAAATATTAAGGTGCTTCCGTATCAAACTTAATGATTTCCGAAGCAACAACCAGGCGATAAAGTGTAAAGGCCGGCGATAGGAACTATAGCCCGGCTGCATAATTTTTTATCGCTTCGTATAGACCGGCCGTATGATTTTCTCCGCATTCTACAGCCAGCTATATGATTTTCTGTGGCCTTCTTTAGCCGGCGATAAGAATTCCTATGGTATTTTGAAACGCAGCTTTTATCGCCAATTTTTACCAGGGTAGGAATATGATTATAACTGCATGAAAGTCAGTTGACCGTAAGCCGGTAGGACCTTTGATTATTAGTGGCTGTGGGGTATCTCGGCACGGACAAAGCGTCGTTTGACGTCACGAAAGAACGTAACTATATTTCAATGTTGTCGAATTTCCCTCGCAAATTGCATATTAACTACGAGAAATTTGGGCATTGCTAACTGAAAATTTCACCGATTTTTCCTCAGACTTCTTGTAGAAATTTATAAAAAATGTTGATGACAATTTCAAAGGTTTAATTTTGTAGAATGAATGAATTGTCTGAGTCTATTTGCAGGGTTGCCACAGTCAGGGAATACCGGTAAAACCAGGAAATTTCAGAGAAAATGACGAACATTTAAAAAATGTCAGGAAAAATGTGTTAAGCCTCCTTTATTTGCTTTCTAAAATGGGTTTTGAGGTTTCGAACTACAAATTTTGCCTGAAAACTATTTTCAATTATGTTTTCTTTACTATTTGCCCTATTCAATTGTCAGGGAATTATACCAAAATGTGTGAGAGAAATGTCAGGGCATTTCATTTTCCAAATTCTGTGGCAACCCTGAATTTGGCAAACTCGGAATGGAGTTAAGTTCCTTGGTGCGGGAGACAACGAAAGGTGTAGGACCTAATATGGGCGATGGAGCTAATGAAATGCTGTTGGAGGGATCGAGGCCGTAATTATTCATCGCGAGGATGGAAGCAGCGATGCATCGAGCACAATCGGACATATTTATGTTAAAAGGAACTATCTTATACGCAATCCCTATGCACATAGTTGCTTTTAGCATAAATGAATTCAATCGGCGAAGAGTGTCAGGACCAACGGTTCATCCCGCCGAGTCGCGCATCTCCCGCAGGAGATATTCATCTCTCCTGCCTTCGTTGCCGTTTGTTCCCGTTGCGCCTTCCTAGGGATAGGAGCAGGCCCCGGCCGTTCTGAGGAAAAACGCCCTATCAGCCCTCAGGCGTTGCCACATTTTCTTCAATAAAAACATAATTTAATCAGGAAAATTGTGAATATTTTTCCTCAATTTTTCAGACAATTTTATTCGTAATTTTACCTAAAACGTCTAAAACGAATGACAGATGGGTCCCTTACGAGGACCTAAAATCGTGTTTTGACGCTTTCAATTTTAATAGTGGTGAAAAATAAGAAGATAGGCCTCTGGCGTAAAATTTTTACGTCAGAAGTTCGGAGAAAAAAAATGATAAAAGCAACTGGACTCCCCCTTCTGGAGGCCATGCAGTTCTAGATCTCTGTTTGCGGTAGTCATGCGTCTAATAGATCTACGAGACCCACAGCTGAATCATATTTTGCAATGAAAAACTACGTTTTCTGGCTCATTTTGTAGTTCCTTTCACGGAAGAACGTATCTCTACTCCAAGGTCGCTTAATTTACTGACAATTCGCTTTTCCCACGAAAAGGGTTGAGCAATTTTGGTCCAAAATTTTGCTGATTTTTGACGGTGAGGAAAATCCAAAGGAAAAATTAAAAATCCATAGTAAAATCTTTGAAATGTCAAATGAAACATATTTAATAGTCATCAAGTAAAAATAAAATTTTTTGGATCATCTTGTATACAGTAGATCCAAAATATGAAATAAATTTTGCCAGTAAAAGAGATAATTCCTATTCGTTCTCTTTTTGTTTTCTGTCAAAAACATGGGGTATCGTTTGTTTGATTATGCAGCAATTATCCTATGATTGCGAGGAAAACCACAGATTATAATCATTGCGGTTTTTCTCCTTGTGAAGTTTGTGGTTTTTCTCTTTGAGGTTTACTCGCGTTGCTAATCAAGTTACTGTCAAATAATGTGCGGCTCATTTTTCAGTTCGAATAAAGTAGGAAATAAATAATATCAGGTGCCCTAAGGTTTTTTGAATAAATGAAATCGAGTTATGATTCCTGTTAAATGGACCTACCAGATACATGTATTCGGATTCACCTACGTATATATGTCGCAGGCAAATAGTAAAATTAGGCATTTTGTCAAATGCCTAGGCAAATAGTCAATTGGTAGTCAATAGCCAACTTGGTTTAGAATTTTGATTATTTTCCTAATTTTACATAAAATAGTTCATTGCTCATGTGAGAAAAAATTCTCAGTAAATATTTGCATCACACAATAGTATTTTAAACAATTTTTAGCTTCTGAGCAGCCATTTATCTTAAAATTTTCAGCATGTCATAAATTACAGAATTTACGGAATTCCAGCATTTAAAAATATGAGAAGCAATTGAAGAGGAAGAGACAAAAAGAGTTCGTAAATTTCTTGAGTTATCCCTCCAAAAATATTGAAAACTCGTGAGCTCTTCGTCATGAATTTACAAAATTTTGTAAACCGTCAAAATTTGACAATCTGCCTAGGCTTTTGACAAAATGCCTGATTTCACTATTTGCCTGCGACATATATACCTGTAAGCTTAATTAATGGCTTGAAAGAACGTCTAGAAACTTTTTAAAAAGCCAGTATAATACTCAAACTAGTGAATTCTAAACTTATAGCACACTCTCAGAGATTGTGTGTGCGTGTTTTGGGGGTTATTAACCGCAAATTTTCGGCACGTAGTTTTTGCTAACCACGTCCAAGGGCACGATCAAGTATCGCAGTCGTAATTGCCAACAAACGCGATACAGAGCCAGTTTTTGAAAACCATCAATCAACAACTAAACATGATTGTTGCCGAAAAATTTCATGTTATTCTTGAAACGCACAAGTCGTAAAAACACAAGTTGTGTTTAAAAATTCCGAAAGCTATCCAACTCTCCGGGTTGTCCAAGTATTACATAACGCCTTTCTGCTCATCCACCTCCCTACCGCAAAATTTTATATCCCTGTATCGAGGATTTTAACGCTAATAGGTAACATCATGAGGTGTTTTACTTAATAGTGACCCTTCAAATAACGGACAATAAAAAGCAAATACCGCGCGTGAAAACTGAAAGAAGCTAGACGAGTAGGGATAGGATGGTCGACGAATTTGTGTTTTAACTGAATCTTTCCTTTCTCTTCGTGGTCGAAACATTGCGATCAATCCATACATATTATGTGTCTCTGTATACCTGTGTATACAATGATGTCACGACGCACATTCTGCTGTGTTAAGGAAAAACAATGTATGAACATTCGTAAGCTAATGTACTTACGTAAGGTATGTACGTTGCCATATTTCTGTCGGTAGAATACACTGAGGAAGCCGTCTGGAAAACTTGAAAAATGGCCATTGGACTTGATAATCTGAAAAAGTCGAAGGATTTTTTTTCTTTAAACATGTAAGGGGCTTGGAGGACAAGATGTATGATTGCAATTTTTGAACAAATTGAGATATTAAAGATTTCAAGTTAAACTAGTCATATTGCACATTCTGTGAAAAATTCGCTCCCAAATTCTAATTTTTAAGCATCAAAAAGTTTTTTTTTGAACTCTCATCGCTCTGCCATTAGGATCCGTATAATTTCGTAACGTCAAACATGTATTTATCGAAATAGCAAAAACTGCATTTATGCGCCTTATCCTTCAATCCCTTCAATTGAGGCGTTCTTTGGAACATGGTCGTATAAGACTTGCAATGCTGCTAAGATTGTGCAATTTAGCGCATCGTTTCCAGTTGAACAGTTTAATAACCCTGCTAGGATTTTTTTCTGAAAAGAATCTCAAAACTTGAATTTAATTTTCTGTGAAAATATTAGCATATGTGTGAAACTTGGGTCGCTGCAAATTGTATTCAAAGTCGCACAGTCTTGGCAGCATTGCAAGTCGTATACGCCCTTGTTCCAAAAAACTCCTCAATGGAAATGTTGCATGTGTGAGGAATTTGCGATTTGACTATTGATTCTTACGTAAAAGTTCGCGAGAAACACGATGGTACCACTGATTTTCTCTGAAATCAACTCGCAAGCTCAAAAAAAGCTCTCAAGTTGAGACCAAAATGGAGGAGATATCCCACGCTACCCTGAGAGTCCACATCTACATCAAGACGAACTCTCCATACAAAGATAGGGAGCAAATACATTAGCAGTGATGCCTTGTTTTCAGTTTTGGAGTCCCCAAATAAGGTGGCAGCCCTGTCAATGTATTTGCTCCCTATCTTTGCATGGAGAGTTTGTCTCGGTGTAGAGATGGACTCTCAGGATAGCGTGGGATATCCCCTCCATTTTGGCCTCAACTTGAGAGCTTTTTTTGAGCTTGAAAGTTAATTTTAGAGAAAACCCGAGGCACCATCGTGTTTCTTGCGAACTTTTGCATGAGAATGAACAGTCAAATCGCAAATTCCTCACACATGCAACTTCTTCACTCATTTAAAATCTTATTCGAGAGAGTTTGGCAGCATCGGGATGGTCATACGGCGTTTTCCCGAGCGCGGGAGATTATTCCATCGGGAACCCCACGGAGTCCGATGAGGCAGCATCGCCGGGGCGCAGCGGCGCGTTGAACTTGACCCTGCGGTCAGGAAGATGGAGCTCGGCGTCTCCGTGTGACGTCACGAGTCATCGTCACTCGGCCACCCGCGCACGGAATTCCCACACGGATTTTTCGGTCACGACGCGACGCGACGCGACGCGACGCGACGCGACGACCCCTCCCGCAAGCCGCAGCAGCTGGGCCGGCACAACCGAGGCCGTCTTACGGAAGGTCCTCGCCGGTGCCCCGGTCCTCGGTCCCCGGTTCGTGGCCCCGATAGCCTCGCGTCTTGCGTGAGGTGGAGCCCCGCTCGTCCTGACGTCATCGCAACGGAGGACACCCCAGCCGAAGGAACTCCAGGATGGGTACAACGTAACAGCAGCCCGTCCACGGGGTCACCGAATCTTAGCTGTAAGATTTGAAAACATCGGGTTTATCAAATAGGAGGGGGCTACGCCCCCTGACCGCTACGCGGTCCAACCCCCCGAGGGCGCTTCGTGGACCCGTTTGAGTTAATCTCACATGCAATAAGACAAAGCTCTAATTAAAACATATCGCTTTCCGCGACTACCCCTGTACTCTCTACCCCTGTACTCCTCTACTCTTTTAACCTTAGATCACCCAACAACATCCTGATTGCAGGAGCCGAAACATCCCGAAACCCAAACCTTAAATTGAGATGTCAATTTCTTTCTTTTTTTCGATCATTAATGAATTCAGGGTATATGAGTACAGGGGAGTACAAACTTCCATGAGATTTGGTTCCCAACCGTTGCCAATATTCAGGAAAAAGCGATTTATTTTGAGAAAATTCGGGGGGGGGGGCGCAGCACCGACTGGGGGCAATTTTGGCAAAAACTTTATACAACAAAAAAATTCTTCTGTAAACCATACACGGAGAAAAAAACTTCGTGCGTGGTACCCGAAGTTTAAGTCAAATGGATCCCTGAAGATTTCGGATTGAGCATCTGAACACTTTAGGTCCAGCTGCTGAGGTTTGGATCACACATCTGAAACTTCCGCTATGAAACTTATGAAACTTCCGTTTTTCGTAGTTAAGTTCCCCTGACGAAAGGACATATCTCGATTTCCACATGAGCCCCAGAAAGCATGCATCCCTCCGCAACCATAAATACAGGGTGATCCAGGGTTAAACGGCCAGACTTTCGGAGCGTGTTCTGCACGGAGAAAATTACCTCGTGCGTGGGACCCGAAGTTTAAGTCAAATGGATCTCTGAAGTTTTCGGATTGAACATCTGAACACTTTAGGTCTAGCTGTCGAGGTTCGGATCACACATCTGAAACTTCATAACGGAAGTTTCAGATGTGTGATCCAAACCTCAGTGGATTTTCGCGTCAATCCGATCGATTCGTCTTAAATCCGATGAAAGTGCTGATGTCGATGCCATCATTGGGGTGACAGACTCATCTACCAGTTTGTACCAATCACAGAGCTCCCCGTTAGATTCAACAAACCTCCTGCTAGATTCAGTTTGGATCCCAACGTTTGTCCCGAGGGGCACCGACCATCCGTTTGGTAAGCCCCGAAAACGAGAATCTGGTTTACGAAAAAATGCGGATCCGCTGGATCAATTAACTCATGCAAATACAATATTCTACAGATTCTGTTCATAAAATGTTTTTCCACGTAAATCTCTGGATTGGTGACGTCCTCCCGTCATCACCCGAGTCAAAGTTCATCATTAACTCATTATGCAAAGCTGAGTCTATTCCCCACAATACGGCTGTAGTGTCATCGAAGATTGACCGGCGAAGGTTAATGCGTCGACTGTTCGCGGGAGGTAACGTCAGCAACGAGGATCAGCAATCAACATTGCATCATTCATCGGGACTCATCGGGCAGCGGCGATTCAAGGTGAGGCTCCTCTTCGATGGCATGGCCATGCTGCTTTTCTCAGGGAAAACGTCGTATGAGTTTTCAGACGCTGCCAAATTTCGTTCGGTAAAAGCACAGCACAATTTCCTTGAAAAAAGTATGGATTTTCCCTATTTAATTATTCAGAGAATTTTATTAGCAGTTCAATCAAAAGTATCTGAAAATTTCAAAGGAAAATATTCATTAGTTTCCTCAGAAATTCATATTTTTCCGAGAGAGATTTGGCAACGCTTGAATGCTTTTACGGCGTTTTTCCTTAGCACGGTAATATGGCTCTCAATTTATCGGGAAGCCGCGGCCGGCCGCCGAATTTTGGTCGCGAACTCTTTGATGAGTTGGAAATCCATCCTGTGCTGAGGGAATGAACCTTCAGAAGTTGCCATATTCCTCTCAATTACTACAAAATTTACACCAAAAATTGTGAATATTTTTCCTTTAAATTTTTAGATAATTTTGTTCGCAATTTAATCCATAATGTTCGAAAATTTCAAGGAAAAATGCTCATAATTTTCCTCAAAAATGAATGTTTAATCCAGGGAAATTTGGTAACCCTCGAATGTTCGTACGGTGTTTTTCCTTAGCACGGCAGTATATACAAGATCATCGTCCAACTCGCATCGGAGGAGGTTTAACTCCGACCACTTCCTGGTTCAGTGGTTCGTTCGCTCGCGCATGAGAAACATGAGAAAAATAACGCGGGTTTGAGGCGCGATGGATAGTGTTAAGCAAATCGCACTTTTTTAAAAACAGCCTATCTGTTCAGCGGTGAATTTGGGGCTTCGACCCAATTTGAAAGCTGGTTAATGTATTATTACAGATTAACACCGTAATTTACAGAGTCTTAGTAAGATGAAAAAAATTCAGGAATATTGCTGTAAATACTGTATCAGGCACCACCTTTCGGAATGGAAATCCGCTGAGAGATCTCGCGATTAGTTGCAAATTCGGCAGGTATGCAGTTTTTCCCACGTGGTATCGTACTCACGAGAGAAAGGAGTGGTGCTTGATAAGTCGTAATTTTGATAGAAAAATTCGAGTATATTTATAGCCTAGGATGGTTACGAAACCTTTTAGTATCATGTTAAATTTGGTCGTTTTTTCTATGGTTGCGTTCGAGTCTCCCAGTATTTCTCATCGGTATACATCGGATATTGATACAATTTGACCTGTTTGATGTATCGAACACGGTCTATAGATATTTATGCAGAGCAATCGACGTTTTAATATGCATACTGTCTTTTGTAGAATCGATAGTTTATAACGCTTTTAAATGGAGGAACAGCAGTATTGCCAACACTTCCAAGAATTGTCACCGATGATGTCGCATTGGTTTTTATTGCAATTCGCAGGAGACCGCACGGAATCTCTCTGGAAGACTGTTACTCTTGCGGGAAGAATAGTTGCGTCATGGTGATGGTTTGGAATGACAGTTTGGGTTTTATAGATGTTACTTTTGTTGTACTCGAGACGTCGCGACGCCTCCAACAAATCTACCGCTCTTCGCCACTTCATTCAATTCCGCGATAACGGTTCATCGAGTTTTTCGGAACTCCTTTTCGTAGGTCATCACATGCGGTGGCGATGCTCGCAGTGGCGTGGCGTGGTTTGCGATATCGTCATCTTCCAGGCAAAGCATCACAAGCGCCATACGACGTTTAAAAATTTCCGCCGCCAATTTATTTCTTTACTGAGAAATTGTTGGTTGAATCTGTTTGGAAATTTCACTAAATTTTATCGGCAGCACAAAGAAAATTCAGTGAAATTTTCGGACAGCTTCGTCGAACAATTTCTCTGTAAAAAAATAAAATGGCGGCGGAAATTTTTAAACGTCGCATGGCGCTTGTGATGCTTTGCCTGGAAGGTGGCGATATATCGACTGATCTGTCATTTAAACCTATGGAAAAGGATCGATTGACAGGGTGTTCGCAGCGAACACCATAATAATCGATTCTTTACCATATCTACAAATGGGGAGATATCGATAATCGATCATTTACGCCACGCCACTGGATGCTTGTGCTACCGGCAACGCTGTTTTTCTTTTCTTCAGATACATTTTAAATATCAATTGTGGGTGATGCACCGCCTTGCTATGGAAAAACGCCGTATGAGCCTTCAAGCGTTGCCAAATTGCTCCTGGAAAATCACTAATTTTAGGAAATTTCTTTAATATTTGTCTGCCAATTTCTCAGATAATTTTGTTTGTAATTTGCTCTAAAACGTCTGAAAATTTCATGGAAAAATATTCATAATTTTCTTAAAAATAAACATTTTATCGAAGGAAATTTGGCAACTCTCGAACGTTCATACGGCGTTCTTCCTTAGCATGGCAGTGCGCAGACCGACTTACCTAGGATCGATCGTTCTGCGTGCGTTGAAATCGAGGAAGGACAAAATATCGGCAAAAAATTCAAGAAATGTCACAAGAAAAAATGTGGAGTTCGAGCTTGGGCGACCTTGATATGAGTGTAAAACTCTGTGGTAGTAAATAACAAATAGCATCCAGCAAAAGTAGAGTGAATTCTATCAGATGTTTGGTGAACTTCACCGTACAGTATCACTGCGTCAAAAATCAAGTAGACTCATGATATTTATCATACTATTAGTGAAATGCTCCCCACGTTTTTCAGTTTGATCATATGTTTCCGATATGCAAGATATATATTTAAAACACTTAGCATACGTGATGACACATGATGTGAACGATTTTATTTCAGACTTGCTGCCCACATTTTAATATATTCATTGTATTTCTAACGTATGTTTCATGGGATGCCCATGGTATGCTTTGTCTTTAATTTTCCCGCAGACAGTCAAATTCGTCATCGGGGATTTTTTTCCGTCCCTAACAATTCCATTTGATTTTTCATCATCAATTATGTTCTTGTTTCTGTGTTTCAGGTAAGAGTGGGCTATGTTTTATTTCATCGTCCTTTTTTTCTTACATCGGTAAGTCTCATCCCATGCGCTATCCATTATTTAACCAGGTTTTTTTATTCCCCACTGGAGCTGCTGCTTTCGCAATCTCCATTTCCAATCTCCTTGTAGTGCCATTAAGCCGTCACTTTCCGGCCAAAGTATTACAAGCACCATGCGACGTTTAAAAATTTCCGCCGCCATTTTATTTTTTTACAGAGAAATTGTTCAACGAAGCTGTCCGACGATTTCACTGAATTTTCTTCGTGCTGCCGATAAAATTTAGACACACTCATCAGAAAGATTCACCAACAATTTCGCTGTAAAAAAATATACATTGGCGGCGGAAATTTTTAAACGTCGCATGGCACTTGTGATACTTTGGCTGGAAGGTGACGATGTATACCGGGCGTTTAAGTCTCTGAGTCGAATGATATCTTGGCTAAGTAACTTTTCAAACTTCACTAGAAATAGACCAAATGAAGTTGAGGTATTTTTCTTAAAAGCAGGTTTCCAAAAATACAGTGCCGACAATCATACATTCTCGTTATATCTTCGTGCTATCGTTTTGTTTATCTCATTCTCAAGGAAATCAATTGGACGTATTTCTGCCAAACGGAACTATATACATTAAGGCATGAGCCCTGAGACCCATAAGCCTATATGCGAAACACGGCTCATGTCATAATGCACATAGTTCCGTTTGGCAGAAATACGTCCAATTTTAAGGATCCTCCGTGGCGTGCGGCTGTTGCGCCAAGTCACGAAATTATACTGATCTTGGCCAACGACCGCATGGTCATGGCATTCAATGTATTTTTTTCATCAGTTTTTAAGGCGAAAGTTCAAGGCAATCTACCGAACATCCTATGAAACAATCTCTCCCTCTTTACGCCACTGATTCAGTGGACGCCTAATATTTGTTGTGTACTTCGGAGTATAATTAAATCATAGACCCCAGTCTAAAGTAGCTATGTAAAAAAAGGACTTGAATTACGCAGAATTGGATTGCATTTTGCAAAAAGGAACCAGGATCACTGCAATGTTGCTAAGATTGAGCAACTTTTTTTTCTTGGAAGAAAAACCTGATTATCCATTAACAGTTTCCATTTTACTCGCTAAAAACTGTAAATTTCATATTTTTTCATGGTTTCAGTAATTGCATTGCAAAGGATAAAAATGCACAATCTTAGCATCACTGCAATTCTTCTGGTTCCTTTTTGCAAAATGTAATCCAATTATTCTTGTATAGTTAAAACAACCAGTCAGTACGCAGCCAGATTTCTTTGCTTATTTTAGCATAGTTATATATTATAGCCTTCAGTCTAAACTAGCTCTGTAAAAAAGAGACTTAATTAAGCAGAATTATTCTTGCATTTAAACTTTAATTGAAAACTGCGCTGGTCCACGAGACATCTCATTTTATAGAAAAGCTTGAAAGTCCCATTGAATTTGGCAACGCTGATTTCTGCCGCCGGTACAGAACGCAAATCGCAGCTCGTGAATCTCCTCGTCCTCCTTCAAAATATGTCGAAGATAAAATTTCAAAAGCGTACTCGTATCTGAATCTTGTTGTTTTAAAATTTCAGCTAGAGTTGCATCTCCGCAAAATTATGTCAACCCTTGTTCGTATTAAATATTCAGAGGCTATACTAACAATCGGACAAAGAAAAGTATGGGATCGTTCACGAAATACGTACGGTGTATTTACTGTCTTGAAAGAAACACAATTTGGCGGAGTGTCCTTATGTCGCAAAACGAGGAATGTGCTTCTACAGGCTGTTTATGCTTTCGGTTTATTGAAGGAATTCCAGTAACCTTTTCTCGACCCAACGTTTCTGCGAAGCACCGAATAATAAGCAGCCAATCACAATCATATCAAGCCAATCCGACCATTACAATCTGGGGAATGTAATCCTCTGAACCTCCGACACTTTCAAAATCCCTTTTTGGATATTCAATTGGACGTATTTCTGTCTAACGGAACTATGTGCATTATCAAATGAGCCCTGTTGTGCATGTATTCTTATGGGTCTCAGGGCTCATGTCTCAATGCACATAGTTCCGTTTGACAGAAATATGTCCAATTGCCCTGCGAACGCATTGAAAATCAGATGCGAGCAAGATCAGACCCAGATCCAAGTTGCTTTCCTTCAAGTAGGTAGATCTTAGCGATAACATTTTTCATTTTGGATACATGTGAGAAGACGAGATTTTTGCCAGCACTTTATAACATTGGGAATTTTAGCATGTTGATTCATGTTACAGGCCAAATTTTCATGCAGAAAACGATTCGTGCAACTAAAATTACTGAAACTAAATCATGAGATTTTAATGATTTTATTGACGCGTAAGTTTAAACCTCCCGCTCACGAAAAAAAAAAGCCTGCATGAGTAAAATCAAGCACAATTACCGTATGAGTCTCCATGCAGTATGAAAATACGGTAACCTCAATTGAGGGGCTTGGGGGACAAGGCGCATAAGTTCAGTTTATGCTATTTCGAGAAATACGTATTCGAAGTGTCGAAATTGCATGGATTCTTAAGGCGAAAAATAAGTTCAAACTGACTTCTTGATGCTTACAAGTTGGAATTTGGATGCGAATTTTTCTTCCAATATGCAGCAAGACTAGTTTTACTTGAAATCATTAATTTCTCAATTTGATCAAAAACTGCATTTAGGTGCCTTGTCCTCCAAGCCCCTTAATTCCAGTACTTGGGCCCGGCTATTGCACGTTGTTCAAAACTTCGAACAGCACAAAGCTGAGGGGGAACATAGCTCGATTAAGAAGCCTGCCAAAACCGTTGTAGTGCGCGATATGATTCAAGGAGACTAATGTTTTACTTGTGAGCGGTGAGTTCAAATTTTCCGTAACTAATGTGAACTAAAAACGCTATTATCTAAGTTAAGAGCTGAGTTCAGCAATTTTCGATTCACGAATTGTTTTCTACGTGGTACTTTAATTACGAAAAATGTATCAGAATGCTTAAATTCCTGTCTTGTCCGTACTGGATCATTCCATCGAAACATTAGATTTCAGTAAGACACTAGTTTGATGAACATTCAATGAACCGTGGCGTGGCGTGAATGATCGATTATCGATATTTCCCCATTTGAAGCTATAGTAAAGAATCGATTAATAAGGTGCTCGTTGCAAATACCCTTGTTCATCGATCCCTCTCCATAGGTTTAAAAGGCAGGTCAATCGATATGTCGCAAAGCGCACCACGCTAGGATTTAATTCCGCCGCCTGCGCCGACCTTTTCTGAGACCGTGGCAAAAATGCTCCATGAGGAGTTATGGTTAAAGCCTCACCGTAAAGCAGCCCTCGGTCGATTTATGACCGTCCTATTTTTTTAAATTTTTTTTTACTAAAAAGAACTTCTCTGATCCGCGATTGCCTTTGAGGATGGATATCGAATTGCGAAAGTTTTTGACAGATATATTGTCCAGTCCTCAAAAGCTCGATCCAGGGGTCACGGGTCGGGCAAGACCTCTGTCTACTTGCATACGCTTGAGCACTTAAATTATGCAATCCCTGTGACAAAACCAGCCAGGAATTTTTCGGGAATCATTCGCCGTGAAATGAAAGAAACTGTGTATGACGATTTCATTGCCCCTAATTCGAACCATTGACCCATTTCTTCCCGGAAAACGCGTCTTAAATAAGTGTGAAAAGTGATCACCTAGCTTCATCATACATAATATTTAACTAACTAACTCAAACTATGAAAAGGACACTACAACTACAGGTAAATCATGACATCACGAGTCATAATAAAATACTTTTAACTAATTAAGAATATTGAGAATAGAAAACGCGCTTAAGTTAAGGTGCCTTTCTTTCTACATGACACTGTATATTGACTATAAGGTTTATCCTTGTTGCATGTTGCATGATGCATGTACAAAATTTCAATGGATAAAAAGTTTTAACATAAGAAATGCTCCACAATAATTCTCTTAAAGACCACCGTGACTTTTCTCCATATTTGTGAGAGAAGTATCAAAGAAGAGGTGATGAACGATGTCATTCACACGTATGATTCCGAATTATCTTCAGTATCACACTAATTACCATTTTGTTTCCTGTTTAACGTAAATTATGTTTCTACGGTGTCTTCCATTTCGTGTGTAGAAACTTACAAGAGGGTATTTAATGTTTAAAGCGCAGCTCAGGAGGGTCAAGAAGTCAGGTAGACACGCGAAGGTCTCTCGAAATGTTTGTCAACGGAGCAGTAGATTTATTTTTAAACTGTTTAATCTTGATATTTATGAGTATTTCGGAGGAGCCCGTTCCCTTTCGAAATGTTGACCCCGGTTGGAAATTATTTAAGTGCATAATTGCAGCGGTCACAATGACCCAAAAAGACAATGGACAAACGCAGGTAAGTGGGTCTGCGGTGTTGTCTTATTTTTTTTTTCTTTTCTGAACCCGTAGCCGTAGCCACTTGGCCTTTTAATTTTTACCAGTGATCACTGATCACGGCACGCAACATGCAGTACAGGGATGTTCGTGATGGGCCTGTTGCTAACTTCCGCTAGAGCAAAAATGAGCGATACACAGTAAATACATCAAAAATTACGATGAAGGCATCGGAAAGTCTCAAATACACAACTAATTTCATAATCTGCCTAAGAAATATGCGTTTTTTAAGCTTTCCATGTTCCATGAGAACATACTTCTGCTCTAGCTCAAGTTTGCAGCAGGCCAATTTTTTCCTACCGTGTGAGGTTTGCAAATATTTATTTTTGAAGAAACTTATGAAAAATTGTCCTCCAAATTTTCATACTAGATCAATTTACGAACGAAATTCTCTGAAAAATCAAAAGAAAAATATTTTCAAATTTCTTAAAAATTCGTGATTTGTCGACGGCATTTTTGCAACGCCTGATGACTCATACGGCGCTCTGCCTTAGCATGTTAGCATAGGAGACTATTTACACGGTGTCTGCAAAATATTTTTTCCCTGCCACCGCGGGACGAAAGTTGAGCGGCTAGCCGAGACAGGTTTTCATCAGTATGCGTTTTCGTGAGGGGGACTCTCCTCCGTGCAATTGGTGACGTCATCGCGGAAGACGCGGCAACAAGGCCCTTAAGCTACGGTTCCACATGCAGTACGCGACGCAAAAGTGGACGCGCGATCGAGTACAGTGATTTTGAATTGTGTCACAGGCGTTTTGCCTGAGACGTTTGCTGAGGGATCAGCAACGCCTTTTCCGGAAATTAGGAGGTTCTGGAGTTCCCTTCAAAATTCTACAATTTTATGTAACTGAACTGAATGAATCCGCTAAAAAGTAAAAATTCACCCAGCTTGTAATTTATGAAGGCCTAGCGATCGAAAAGCAGTAAATGCGGTGAACTAAACGTCATTTCCGATAAAACAGCAGTAAGTCCACATGCTCCCGCGGAAGAGCTGTCCTTTCTACGGCTGTCGTGTGTTAAATAGTCTGTAGACATCTAAATTTACAATTTCTCTGTCATTTTTATAAAAGATGAATAAAGAAGCATGAAGGGGACTGCACAGTGCACATGCGGCTGTCTTGCCTAACATGAAATAAGCGAGTCCCTTTTTTTAAAGGCAAAAGAAAACCCGTCAATTCCTACGGAATTCTATCGAAAATTTTACGAAAAACAGAGGACTCAATCGATAAACTTTTCCAGGCGAACAGGACTCACCCTTTTTTTTCACTGAAAAAAGAACTCTGACCATGGATCCCGTATTTACGGGCTGTATACACTTGGTATAGACATACCGTCCGCGTTCCGGGCTCACACTGGAAAAAAAAGAATCTTAAATTTGCCGCCAAGAAGTTTTTCTTCTTAAATCAAGAAATTTGCTGGTTAATATAAGCTACTTTTTTGCTTAACCCAAGCATTCTTTTTCTTGAATCAAGAAAAAGTCAGCTTAAAGCAAGGTAAAGAAAATTCTTGGCGGCAAATTCAATAATTATCATGCTTGATCCAAGCTACTTTTTTTTCAATGCAGAAGCCAAAAGTTCTGGGGTTAGCACCCGGAGCAATCGAAACTACGGTTCTAGGACCCGGAAATTTCGGCCTCTGAGCCCGGAACGAACGGCATGTTTTTTTAAACCATAGTTTTTTTTTTTTTTTTACTAGTGTTCAATACGTGGGTTTCGGACTTGTCGTTGCCCGGGTAACTTGGCGTGGCGTCGCTTGCTGCCCGCGGAAGCGTAGCTTTGGCGTGTCATCGCATGGTCATCGCGACCGGCGAATGCGACGAACACGGCTCGGGCGCGGGCGCGGGCGGGCGTCAGGGTGAATTATTCACTGATAGCATCTAAATATCTAATTATCGCGGCTAATTGTCATTTCCTGCCATCGGCCGATGCCATGGGCGCATGCGCAGGGAAGCGGTCGCGGCCGGCCACTGCGTCACTCCTCAGAAACAAGGGCGTACCTCGATTCCCAGGTGAATTCTGTTCTCCGTATAGCTTAATGTCTTCCGCGACTCATGCGAACCCTTGCGCCAAAGGGTTATACGCCCTTGCGTAAAGGAGCGACGACTGAATGCGACGACCCTGTTTGCAAGGGTGCCGCACTGCGTTACGTTGTCCCCCATTGACGGACTCATTCAGTGGGTCGATTATTGAAATTGATAGACAAGGAAGGCATATGAAGTATTAAGCGATCCTATAGGTAGCGTGGGTGGCTCCTATAGACTTAGGGAGAAAATGATAAAGAATAAATAGGGTCTCTTGTAGGTTGCCGTTTGTAGGGATGTTATCTACCTTCTCTGTCTATGACAACCACTCCACGTACCTTTTGTATTCTTCGTCTACAGCTTTGTCTATCAATTTCAATTATCATCTCTCAGGAACGTTCACGAAACATTTTGATTTCCCGCCTCGAAACGCCCAATGCATTTTGGGCGTCTGTCAACCCCATTGACAGACTCATTCAGCGGGCTGATCATTGAAATTGATAGACAAAGAAGACATAGGGAGTATTAAGCGATCCTATTGGTGGAGTGGGTGACTCCTACAGACTAAGGGAGAAAATGACGGACTAACTATAGGGTATCTCGTGGGCAACCGTTTGTTAGTCTATTACCTACCTCTTTTCTCCATTGCAGTCACCCACTTCCACCAAAAGGATCCCTCCATATCCCTTTCTTTTTCTTTGTCCATAACTTAGTCTATTAATCTCAATGATAGGTTCCTTGGGCCGTGTTTACAGTCGCTCCTCAAGCAGGTTTTCTCCTGAGGAGGCCCTATGCCGCAAGGTTTTTCCGGCGTGACCTCAACCTCCCTGCATGACAACATGACTCAGCATCGCCAAGTCTTGAAGTATACTTCTTGTGAAGTCTTCCCCTTTCCCTAATGATCACTCCTTCTTGTATATAGTTCTAGTATTTACTTTTTGTAAGGCTCCACTAGGGGCCTAACCATGTATTGTGATCGTGAATTTATTTGAGGTCACAATAAATTAAGGAAAGAAAAAAAAGAGCTCCATTTTTCGACAAGTCCGCATTCTCATTATATAGGTACTTTATTTTAAGTCATCATAAACAATCGATTTTAGGCGACGCCGCAGACCTGCCTCAATAGATATCGACTTTTCACATGCGTTCAACACCGGAAAAAAAAGTCGCTTGGATCTAGAGTCCAGGCTCTAGAAAACACTGACAAGAAAAAGTGCTCTTGATTCAGTCGGATTTTTGCTTGAATCAAAAGGAAATCCGCTTAAATTCAGAGGCTTGGCTCTCGATTTAAGCAAAAATCCGATTGAATCAAGAGTATTATTTCTGGTCAATATTTTTAAGAGTCTGGACTCTAGATCCAAGCGACTTTATTTTCCAGTGATGGTCGGAGCCCCTTTCCGCAACTTGCGAGATGGCCACCATTCCAAGGAGCCTCATTATACCTCTTCACTCAGTGCGGTCATCTGAACAGGGACAGCTCCCGTCAGCCCGATCACATGCATCCTTACTCCGTGGCTGTTCTCTGTTACATCCCACCTTTCAACGATCATCGCGCATCCTCTATCCACAATCTGTTGAGGTTGTTGACTGGTGAGTGTGACATGCTCGAGAAGCTGTTCCCTTAATCTGAGTCGATGGGACGACAAGCCCTTACTTTTGATCCTCCAAGCACTTCCTCGTGCTAACGGTATTTTCTTCACCATGGTTGCCGTTCAAGTTTTACCATCATTTTTATTTTTATTCGTTCGAGTATGTTTTTTTAATACCATTACTATCACTCTTTCAAGAAACCGCAATTTTGTCCTCAGGCCATAAATGATTTATCTCAGAACCGTAGACGGATCCAGACAATTCGAACCGGGGAGCCTGGAGGGTTTACCCCAGAAAATTTTCGAAGTTTGATAATCTAACATGCAGTTTGAGTAAATTTCGTCACGAATAATTTCCAAACATAGAGCGTCCTCTCTTCTTCTTTCCGCCGCTCCTTCCTACCTTCTTTCCTCCCTTTTTCCCCTTCCTTCTTTTCGAGCGAACGGCCCCTAAAAACTGCATGACCTAACCTCAGAATTACTGACATGTCCGAACTTGCCCTGTAAAGGTACTCTGGGTTAGAGGTCGTAGAACACCAAGGGACGACATCTTTCTTGTTCTTCAATTCTCACCCTGTCTAGTGGTTCAGTGAAGCGTTAGAATTGCAAATTTGGAAACCAGAGTTCGAAACTCACCTTTGAGTTTTAGGAGCCATTTGGAGCATCAAGCCCAATTTTTAGGCGCCATTGAAGATTTTTAAAGGGTCAAATTGACTTTTTGCCTATATATTACGGTGCATTTGGTGAAAAGTTAGACGCAAGATGTTTTCGTGACAGAACTAGGAAGTAGCTGTAACTTGAGGAAGACAAAAGCACTAAGGATGAAATCGCGAAGAATAGAAAAAGCTTTCACGTCTTGTAGTGCTGAAAATTTCAAATAATCACCTAATATGAAAATTCAGATTTTTAGGGGGCAATTTTTAGGGGCCATGTTGGGGCAAAGCATTCATTTTATAGGTGGCATGACCGATTTTTTAGGCGCATTTGGCGCGTTGGCGCCCGTGAGTTTCGAACACTGTGGGAAACATTACCATCGAAACTTTCATCGGGAAGTTTCGCAAGAGCTATCCCAATAAGCAAGTCAAAGCAACAGCGATCACACTCCACACATCCATCACTTCGTCATTCTCTTGACATAAAGGTATAACTGCACTTGGAGATTGATCCTGTCGTCGCTATATAACTCAATGCTTTCCTGGGCTCATCTCCGACTGTAGTTACGCCCTTTTGTTAGGCGAGCGTCGACTTGTGCGGCTTGTGCCGAGTTTTGTCCGCCCGCGTGGTCATCAATCGCAGGCGTTTTGCAAGTTGCAGAGCGAGGATAATCGATTATCGATATTTCCCCACTCGAAGCAATGGTGAAGAATCGATTATTAAGGTGTTCGTCACGATCACCCAGTTTAACGATCCTTTTCCATAGGTTTAAAGAGATTAATCGATATATCGCAAAGCACGCCCGCCACTGCATGTCGTCGGATTCGGCGAGAAATTCGCCGGGCGACTAATTCGATTGACGTGCGGTTATCCGCAGACGCATGTTCGTGTATGTTGTGCGCGCGCGAGATGTCGTTTTGCGGTGGAGATGCGGTGCGTTACCGACGGCGAGGCGTGATAATCGACAATCGATATTTTCTCATTTGAAGTTATGGTAAAGAATCGATTATCATGACGTTCGTTCTGAACGCCCTGATAATCGATCTTTTTTCGTGAGTTTGAATGGCATATCAATCGATACATCGCATAGAACGCCACGCCACTGTGCGTTACCGTTCGCGTCCACGCCCTGACGCAACCGCTCCAAATTCGTCCATCAGCTCTCATCTCCGCTTGCTTAAATGCCATAAATTTCAGCAACGCTGCCACGCATTGGGAACTGAATATTTCCCGGCTGAGGAGTCTAGATTATCCACGTTTAATATGCGCCTTCACACACAGAAGCAACAATTTTCCGAGCAGGCTGCATGCCGCGGTTGAATAAAAAAAAGAAGAAAAATGACTGAATAAAAACGTTAATATCCTCGACAGGAGTTGATTTTATAAAGTTGCGAGAATCGTGTTGTACGTGAAAGTCTGACCGAGAACCATGCATCAGAATGCTTAAACTCGTACCTTGTCTACTGGTCCATCGGATTGCTTCCTTTTCCATTCGACTTGTCTCTGTATCGCTTTGACCATCCATCGGACGTATTTCTGCCAAACGGAACCAAAGACAGGTGGAAAAGAAGGGATGTGCTCGTTAGTCAAGGGTTGTAAGAGTGAATGGGTATTATAAGGCGCCAGTGACGTCGGCGGTGCCGACCGAGCCGAGGACCTGTGGAATCGAGTCTTCATCTCAGGAGCCTTGTCCAAGACGCTCTTGTCACATGCTCACGGCTCATGAGTTAACATACAGTTGGCGCTTGGTTCCTTTTGACAGAAAGTCAAATCCTTCTTTCCCATTTTCCCAAAGGGAATCGCGCCCACTTTTATATCGTGCCTTGTCCAACTTTCTAGAGCACACGCCATCTTTCCCACTCGTCTATAGTTCCGTTCAGCAGAAGTACGTCCAGTGTCAATAATGGGTCAGTTGCGCTGGCCACAGAATCGTGTTTTGATACCGTACTCTTGTAGATAAGCTAATAGTAATAAGATCCGTCCAAACCGCGACTTTCTACATTCAGTATTAACCGAGTCATCGCCCTTTGAAAAGTCGGGTTTTTGACGTCATCCACCGCGGTAGTGACACACTTGGTTTCTTCCACTTTGCTTTCATTTCGGTTTGTTATTGAATAAGCAGTGCTGATGTGCGTCACACCGACTGATGAAAACAAAGTGGAAGAAACCAAGGGTGTTACTACCGCGGTGGATGACGTCAAAAACCCGACTTTTCAATGAGCGATATCTCGGTTAATATTGAACGCAGAAAGTTGCGGTTGGGACGTATCGTATTATTTTTAGCTAATCCACAAGAATTAAGGCTCAAAACACGATTCTATGACCAGCGCAACTGGCCCATTACTCCGCTGGTCCCTTTTTGCATGATGTTGTCAAATTTGTCTCTAAAATGAGTCCGAGATATCAATCCCGTAATAAAAAATTTAGTCGATGCGAGGAATAAACTTTCGACCTAATCGTCGGAAGGACGCTCGTGAACACTGAAAAAAAAATTCTCGGCGTTTTTACCAAGGTCCGTTGGTACCTTCACCATCTCACTTTTTTTTACCAATTATTGGTAATTTTACCAAGACAGACTGGTAAGCTTACCTAAAAACCGGTATTTTTACTATTATTTTCAGATAAGAATACCACTTTTATTGGTAATCAATTCCCGGTAACTTTGCCATTTTATCTCGGTAATTCTACCATAGTCGATAAAAAATATCGACGTTTTTACCGGGGTCCCGTAAAATTACCGAGAAAGTCAATAATTTTACCGAGATTTTTCGGTAAAATTACCAATTCCATAAATGGTGATTTTACCAAGAGAAAACTGGGATCAAATAGAACCCTGAATTCTTGGTAATTTTACCCTTTTCTTAGTAAATACACCGAGATTTTTTTTTCAGTGAAGAATAGTGATTGGGTGTCTAACTTGGCAACAGCGCGGTGTCGGAGGGCGCTCACGAGGATGAGATCGAGGAATTATCGAGATTAGCCAGGCATCACGCGGGTCCTAGTCAACGTCTTCGCAACGTTGGCATCGTTGAGGGTTGGCCGTCAGACGCGAGACGCGACGCGCCAATTACTCCGATTACGTTCGCCAAATTACGTCACGACGTCACCCGCTCCCACTTGCACCTTCCAGGACCTCACACTTCACTACCGTATCCAGACCTCGAAAATACCCTTAATACATTTGAAAAGTTTTGTATTGTATGCTCAATGGAGATGTTGCATGTGTGAGGGATTGGCCTCCAGGCTTAGTTCCCTTAATCACAATGGAACGTATCCGATAATCGTTCAATACATCGATTGGTTCAAAACAATGGAGATGTTGCATGTGTGAGGGATTTGCGATTTGACCATTGCTTCTTATGTAAAAGTTCGCGAGAAACACGATGGTGCCACTGGTTTTCTCTGAAATCAACTCCCAAGCTCAAAAAAAGCTCTCAAGTTGAGGCCAAAATGGAGGGGGTATCCCACCCTACCCTGAAAGTCCACGTCTACATCAAAACAAACTCTCCATGCAAAGATAGGGAGCAAATACATTAGCAGTGATGCCGTGTTTTCAGTTTTGGAGTCCCCAAATAAAAGTGGCATCACTGCTAATGTATGGTGTATTTGCTCCCTATCTTTGCATGGAGAGTTTGTTTTGATATAGAGATGGACTTTCAGGGTAGGGTGGGATACCCCCTCCATTTTGGCCTCACTTTGAGAGCTTTTTTTGAGCTTGGAAGATGATTTCAGAGAAAACCAGTGACACCATCGTGTTTCTCGCGAACTTTCACATAAGAATCAAAGGTCAAATCGCAAATCCCTCACACATGCAACATCTCCATTGTTTTGAACCAATCGATGTATTGAACGATTATCGGATACGTTCCATTGTGATTAAGGGAACCAAGCCTTGAAGATAGGATCCAATAAAATACCATTTTCACAAACTTTGGGTAAAACTCAACATTGTAACTTTGAAAATGGACCCTTGCAAGGGAAAACAAACTTTTGCCTCCGCAAAAGTACGAAATAGACAGGGAAAAAATCTTATGATTCTTACAAACTTTAAAGTACATGCAAACCCACATCAAAGTTTACAAAACTCACGATTTAGTCTCTCTTGTATTTTGTATTTTCTCCAGTAGCAAATCATTTTCGCCCCTTGTTAAGATTCATTTCTCATATTTACTGCCGAAGTTTACTCGAAGTTCACAAAAATTGTCCCTTTCCGAAGCTCACGAGTACAGCATATGTTGGCGCTTGATTTAATGTAAAATCCATCTTTTCCATTTCCACAAAAGGAATCACGTCCACTTTTACATTGTTTTTCATGCAGCTTCCTAGATCACACCCCATATTTCCCACCCATCTCTATAATTCCTTTTACAGGGTGTCTAGCATTAGGATTTTCCCAATTCCATCAGGATCTAAGGTCAATCAGGATTCAATCCCGATTTCATCAGGATTTGAGGATAAATCGGTCGTAAAATCAGGATTTGAGAAAAATATGAAATCAGGATTTAGCAGTCAAAAATGAAGAAAAATCAGGATTTCCCAAAATGAATAAAAACTAGGCACCCTGTTTTTATAGAAATACGTTCAAATAACAAGAATCCATGATGATTGAAAGCCCGGAGAGTTTCCACGATGCTTACTACACTCCAAGGCACCATTCCGTCGACCAGTGCTCTTCCAAAATAGTGCTTCAAATTGCGGTCGGTGCGGTTCGGTGCAGTGCAATGCCAAGATTTTCCCACAGGATCTCACTGCACCGGGCAGTAATTAAACAGCAAACCTGCCGACAGGCTCAAGAACCGGGAAGACTCACCACTCACCGCAGGCAGGGTTGCCGGATGTCCCTATCTACCCACCTCATGCCCGTGACTTTTTCGCGGAAAACTGATTGAAATATAGAAGACAGGCAATGCTGACCAGTCAAGAGGCCTCTGCAGGACCCAGCGGTAAGGGGTGGGAGAATCAGCGCTTACTCAGTGGTCTGACGTGATGTGAATCATTCCGTGGCTTCGATGCCACATCTGAAGGATTAAATCCTCTTGGTTACTAATATCGCCCCTCAGACAGTGCAGGTGTCTGAACTTGGGAAATTTTCACTCAAAAACCGCGAGAGAGGATGTCCTCGGTTTTTGGCCGGGCTGGATTGAGAGTGAATACAACGAAATAATTGATTCTATCAATATGCACGTGTTTACGCAAAATACACGCGGATGTTGTTAAGAGACTTTTTTTTCAAATTTTTTATTGATTTTCTCCCGCTCCTTTGAACAGGATTCCCTCTTTGAAAAATAGCAATGGATTAATTTTGTCAAGTCACTTTCATGTGAAGTGCACAATTATTTGTATCTCCGTTGGGGCGTGAGACTAAAACTCCAGAAATAACTAACTAATAACTATTTAATTTAAAATTCTAGAAAATGTGGAAATCCAGCAATTATCGACCCACAAATAAATAGCATTACGCTTTTAGATCCCCCTCCCCCCCCATCAGAAAAAGGCACTGGCGGATAGGCGGGAGGAGGGAAGACAGCCAGGGGACGATTTATCCCTAAAATTTAGCCAAGTGATCCTCGGACTTGCCTTTTTTAGCAATTTTTTAGCCTTTTTTAGCAATAATTCGGAGGCCTTCTTATTGGGCACGTCTTAAGACGTATTGCAGAGACTCTAAGTGGGCTTATTATTGAAATTGATAGACAAAGCAGACATAGGGAGTATGAGGCGATCCTATTGGTTGAAATGGGTGGTTCCTATAGACCAAAGGAGAAAATAATGGACGAACTGTAGGGTCTCTCGTGGTCTGCCGTTGGTTAGTCTATTACCTTCCTCCTTATTGTCCATCGCCATCACCCGCTTCCACCAATAGGATCCATCCATACCCCTTCTGTCTTTTTTGTCTATAGCCTCTTCTATCAATTTCAATAATCGGCCCGCCGGGCTTCTTTTGAACCTTTCCTTCTTTTATAAAAGAAGCCACAAATCCTCTTTTTGACGGGGAGCGGCGAGCTTCCTTGAGGATGAGAAATGAGTTTCGAGGCCGACGACGTAGCAACTCGGTACGCGCGGTACGAATATTGCCGGCCGGTGCCCGTGTACCGTGTTCCGTGTACCGGGCGTGAGGTATCCCTCATCTCTATGGGTTTCCTGTAATTATAATTATAAGTCGGTAGTCGAGTTCTCTCGTATGCCCGGTTCAAGAACCTCCTGCACCTAGCACTCAAGGTCGTTGCGACTCCTCGCTCTGGCCTGAGCTTTGAGAACCAGCCCCCCTCCCTCCCCCGGTCCCCGGACACGTAACTGAAAACGATAGCGAATTCCCAGACGTGAGCACGGATTAAAAAAGAATTTCCATCACGGATTTGAACGTGGCGTGCAGAATGCAGTTTTGCGACACTTGGATCACGATATGAATTCACGCGAGTGTTTCAAGCTGCGCCTTCCTCGCAATTTTCCGGACAAAGGGTAGTGCTCCCATTTCCCGGAACTAGTTCTGAATTCCGGAACTTTTGAGATTTTCCTGAATTTTTCCCGGAACTTTTGAAATTCCCGAAATTTTCCGGATCTGTCTTGGAACTTTTGAACGAATCTAAAAATGATCCCGAAACTTTTGACGGATATGGAATGGAAGCACTCAAGAGGAAGCTTTTTCATCCTAGGGTTATAGGGGCGCATATTGTTCATGATCATGCGGTACCCAAATGTGCCGCTTTCGGACATAATCAGAAAGCGCTACACTTTCCTATACTAAAAGGATTAAGATCAGTGTTCGAAACTCACCTTATAGTTTCAGAAGCCATGTGGCCCATCAAGCTCAATGTTTAGGGGCCACTGAAGATTTTTTATGGGCCAAATTGACTTTTTGCCCATATAACACGGCGTATTTTGTAAAAAGTTAGACGCAAGATGTTTTAGTTATAAAACTAGCAGCTGTAACTTGTAACTTCCGAAAAATCACCAAACAGAAGAATCAGGATTTTTTTTTTTTTTTTGGGGGGNTTTGGGGGGGGGGGAGAGACACGTTGGCGCCTGTGAGTTTCGAATACTGATTAAGATGACATTACTCTCCCTATATAGGTAATCTAAACAGGTCCACTGAGGCAGAATACGCAGTGCGGGGAAATTTTTGTAAAGTTGAGACAAGAAATATGATTCTCATATCTCAACGGATTTTGTCTTTTTTCCTGTGCCGTTGTTTTTAAAGTGAGCCTCAAGCATTAGTTGCCACTTATAAATTGGCGACTGAGTGCTATTTGGAGTCATTTTTGCGAGGCTAAGAGGGCACCGTAAATGAAGGATTACTGCCGCACTAAGCAGAAACGCCCTATGAACATTCTAGAGTTGCCCAATTTCCTCTGATAAAATGTCTATTTTTGAGGAGAGATATTAACAGTTTCCCTTGAAGTTCTCACATGATTAAGCTCTGGTGTTGAATAAAATTCTGTAAAAAATTCAAAGAAAAATGTTCACACAATTCCTTTGAAATTCATATTTTATCAAAGGAAGTTTGGCAACGCCTGAAGGCTCATATGGCGTTCCTCCCGTAGCACGGCAGATTTGGCGGGGCGTGAAAGATCGATTTTCGATATTTTCCCATTTGAAGCTGTGGTAAAGAATCGATTATTAGGGTGTCCGCTGCGAACACCTTGGTTATCGATCCTTTTCCGTAGGTTCTAATGGCAGATCTATCGATATATCGCGAGGCACGCACGCCACTGGCAGATTAGGAACGTGGCCGAATACAAGCCCACCCTCGCGTATTCGCATGCAAATCCGTCGTTTAGTGATCCGTCAAAGCCAGCATCATCCGCCACGTGCAATTCAATTGTGAAACGTCAATTACATCGTAATTGAATCGCATTTATTCCAGCCTCGCCACAAGGAGATTTCGGCTCTCGTCTCCGCGCCGTACAGAGGCCTTTGAGAGGCGGCTCAGCGCGGAGGTCATGTCAATTTGCCGACGGATTATATCATTACAGCGCCGTTCTGCGGTTTTCAAATTGCTCGAATTTAATTTGTGTAAACAGCCTGCGAGGGCGGGCTCTGTGACCGAATTTTTGAAGGCAGGATCCATTGGAGCTCATCCGAGCAATGACAGTCCCTGAAAAATCGCAATTTCAAATTGATTCTAACTTTCTGTCTTCACGGAAAAAAATTTTCTTGAATTATTATTGTGACTCAAAGCGTCGTTTCTTGTAGACAAAATTTGGTTTTTGTGAGTTAAATCCGCGTGGATTTATCTTCAGTTCATTTTTTTAGTTAAAAAAGCGTCGCTTTGCAATTGTTAAATTTAAGTTAAGAAAACGATAACTCAAAAAACTAAATTTTGTCGACAAGAAATGTCGCTTTAAGTAAAAGCAATTTCTCAAGAAGATTTTTTTTCAGTAAATTATTTTTCTTCGAATGCACATTTGAGGTTTCCTAATTTTCTTGATGAAGATATTCGTTGTAAACAAGCAATATGGCCTTTTGTTATTTGATAAAATAAATGGGATCTTGAAACAAAGGGAACGAGATAAGGGTATATGCAGTCGAACAGACGTTTTTTCCTCTTGAATACATGTGCCAACTAGCATGATTGCGTGCAGTGACCGCAGTGACCTTAGTTGGGTTTGGTTGGGTTAAGCAACTATACGAACTCCCCGGCAAAGCGGAGGGTATCACCGGGATTTGAAGGCGCTCTAAGACGAGGACGTTCTCTTGTAGTTGACCTTAGTTGGGTTTGATTGGGTTAAACAACTATACGAACTCCCCGGCAAAGCGGAGAGTATCACCGGGATTTGAAGGCGCTCTAAGACGAGGACATCCTCTTGAAGCTCTTCCCCAATAAAACCTCACATCGAAGTGAGGTGGATGGATCTTAGATAGACTGAGGAGGAAACTGATGGACTAACTTTAAGGTCTCTTGTTGGTTGCCGTTATTTATTTAGTCTTTGCCTACCTCCTTTTTCTACTACAACCACCCTTTTTCACCAATAGGGCCCCTCCATACCCCTTTTTCTTCTTTGTATATCATTTCGTCTATCAATTTCAATAATCAGCCCGCCAGGTTTCAAGGGGCTAATATTCGCGAAAATAAAGCACATTCCATTCTGGCATGTCTCAAGTCTTTAGTGGCTCGGCATTTTCGGAGCCCTTGACCTGGAGCGAGCAGTGACCAGACTCGGAGGTCAACGAGAAGCCCCGTGAAGGAGGCGCAAACGATGCTGGGCTCCTCCGACTCCGAGCCGACTGCCAACATTTATGTGAGGTAATTATATCGAACGTTAACATCCGTATAACTAATGGCCGATGACGCTGCAGCTTCGGCCAAAACAAACGAATCCAGAAGGAAATAAACGAAAACAGACGTGATGAAGACGAGCCCCATCTCAGTTGTCAAATTTAAGTGGAAAATCGACAATTAATCATACGCCCCTCTAGGCTGCATTAGGGTACCTTTATAGGGAGAGTATGGTCACTGCGGTTATCACCTCTGATTGGCTCAGCCATTTTAGGCTGAATGAGGCCTTCGAGGGCCCAAAAATGGCGGACGCTGTAAGAAAATGTAAGTACAAAATAACTCAAAATGAAGTTTTATCTATATATCGCAACGAGAACTTTACATGCAACTTTTTAATGTAAATTTTTGGTCACTTTATTAATTTTGGGTACCTTTGTAGGGAGAGAATGGTCACTGCGATTACCGCCTCTAATTTGCTCAGCCATCTTAGGCTGAATGGGGCCTTCGAGGGCTGAAAAATTGCGGTCGCTGTAAGAAAATGCAAGTACAAAATAACTCAAAATGAAGTTTTATCTGTATATCGCAAGGAGAACTTTACATGCAACCTTGGAATGTAAATTGTTGGTCGCTTTACTAATTTTACCAATTTTTTCCCTGGTTACTCGTAAAATTGAGACAAATTTTGAACAGAAATTCCGCTGTCATGTTCTTTTTAAAAAAAAATTGAATTATTCCAATGTAATGTAAATTGTTGATCACTTTACTAATTTTACCAATTTTTTCCTGTGCTACTCGTAAAACGAAGAAAAATTTTGTACAGAAATCTCGCAGTCATTCGTGTTGAAAATTGAAGTTTTCCCATCCATTTTGCAACCTTGTAATGGGGTTACGTTCCTCCTTCTGGGAATGGACGTAGTGTCGGTCATGCTTGCATTTTCGGAGGGAAATTGAAATCAAACCGAAAACGAATTTGCTTTCGTGACGGCGGAGGAAATGAATCCGATTAAAGCTTGAATTCCGCAGAGCCGACGAGCAAGCAACTGGGTATGACCAGAATCGCTCGTCTTCGGAAATCCGAACGTCTTCTTACCACGTATTTTAATTTGTAACAGTCGGACACCATTGCAATTAGCGTAATATCTCTAATTCTCACATTTTCACACTCCACACAGTCGATACTTCGCACTGTCTTTAACTTGCAGTATCCGGTAGGAATTCTTCCGTGCTAGGGAAAAACACCCAATGAGATTTCACACGTTGCCTTATCTTCCCTCTTTTGAAATTAATTTTTGAGAAAAATTGTGAATATTTCTACGTGAAATTTCAGATACTTTAGCTGACATCGCGATGAAAATTCTCTGAAAAATTGGACGTAAAATATTCACAAATATTCTTGGGAATTCGTGTTTTATCAAAGAAAATTTGGCAGCGTGCGAAGTTTCATACGGCGTTCTGCCTGAGCAGGGTAGCATCGGCAAATGACGAGTGGAACGCCTTAGAATGATTCTGAGAATTGTTTCGAAATCACAATTTTTTGTAGGATACACTAGATATCAAAGTTAACAGAGGGTATGAATTCGATCGATAAATGAAAATATGCATCGATCGACACCGATTCGATCGAAAAAGCATTATAAAACCGGTGCTGATTCGAACGACATGAATCGATCGAAAAATAAAAACGGGAACCGGCCGATGTGATTCTATCGACACCGATTCGATCGATAACCGTGAATTGATCGACAAACCTGTAAATCGTCTACAACGGGTTTTTTATGGGTGGGATAGAAGAATTTGATTCCATTGCACATGTTCCACAGAGCACGAAATCAAGTGTGTTTGCAACTTAAAATTAGACTAGAGCAGCTCTAAATTATTCCCGTGCTAAGCTACACATCAGGCAGAAGCTTCGGTCGCGAGCTCTGCACATGGAATTTAGACGGTTTAGGTAATCCACGCACGGATAAAGACTCCCATAAAACTATTTTTATTTCTTCAGTCAAAATGGAAATGAGATTCGGAACGTGTTTTACTGTTTGTTCCGCCGTATCATCGGTTTTATTGCAAACCGAGATCAATGTACTTACTTTCGCACGACTGCTTCATTTTACCGCGTTATTACGGAGCAGACAGCATTGCTCGAACCCAAAAAGTCAGTCTAGTCTAAATGACTAAAAAAGTATAACTCGATAACTTTAGCCGACAAGGTTTCTACAGATATTACAAAAGCTTAAAAAAAAGAAAAGAAAAGCAAAACAAAAAAAACCGAGATTGTTAACCGAGGGAATGTCTTCAGAGAAAGGAGCTTTTTTTTTTTTTAAAGATTTCTCATGGACTCCTTGCCCTTCAAGTATCTAGAAAGAAGTGTCTGTCTCGAAGTTGTTTCTCTTTTATTTAAGGCTAATGCACCAGTGGGTGCACAGATGCGGTGGTAATTCGAACAATTTACCGCTGCTTATAACCTGTCGGAAAGTGGTGAAAGGGAGTAAGGACTGAAGCGGAAATATGCAAATGTCAAGTGGGAGCGGGCGGCGCACAGTGGATCGAGTCAATAGGAGAGGTCGGACGAAATTTTGGAAACTTTAAACTCTTATAACTCCGTTTATACAAAACTTTGAGGTTGCAAAATTGGTTCCATTGGTTTTCTCATGAAATTTTCTTCTGGAAGCACCCTTTTGAGTTAAAAAAGTGACGATTTAACATAAAAATTTACAGTTTTAGTCAAAAATTTCATGTTTGACCCCTCTAATTGACTCGATCCACTGTGTGGCGTGGTAAATCATCGTTTGTTTCGATCCTGGGAAGAGCCAAATCCCATCGTCAATTCCATCTGATGCAAGTCGTCTTCACTCCATCTTTCTCCTTGATTCTTTCCCCGAACAGAAAAACAGAAACTGTTGCTGTTTGCTTTTCTGTTCTTGCCATCATGGTTAGGATACAAAGTTTGAAAAGTTAACTTTAAGGCGCCCGTCCCACGCAAAAACTGAGGGCTTCCACGAGGCTCAACTAACGACAACTCCCGTACATTTCATGAAGAAGTGAAAAAAGTTAAAGTGCCTTCAATTTTGAACACGCAACACGCACATCCGTGGAACATGAATAGTTGCATCCAGGCGCTACAATCAACTCAGTCTTGTCTTTGTAAAGCGGAACGCCTCTAATTTTTAAGTATGCAACACGTACATTCAAAACACAATTTCAAAACAAACTTCTTTATTAAGGAAAAATGAGACAAATAAAACGTAAAATGAATTTACACAACCAGTGAATTGTTGAGATAATTTTTAGTTTTTAATTATTCTGTTTCTATTCAAAATTTAGTTATTGTGATCAAAGACGGATTCAGGTTGGCAGTCGCAAAAATGGAAAATCTCACGAATTTTTGGTAGGAATTCGGGAGGCCAAGAAACGCCTAGAAATTGTGATGTTCTCGATTTTGACATTTTTTACCCCAAGCCTAAAAAATTCACGCATTGCAAATGTTTTCGTTTGGTTTGGAGGGTAAATTAGGGCTGAATTCCTCGCTAAACCCCTCTTTGTGGCCCCTGCGTGTATTTCACCTCAGCTCCTCAGGGCAGCATTACACTGCCGCATCAGCAAGAAGACCATCAGAAACGCTTTTCGGCCTTCTGACGGTTTAATTATTAATCCCCCAAAAAATTAATCAATTTCTAATTTTGTGAAATTCGAGCCTTTTGATCTGAAATCTCACTCTCCATCTCTATGTAGTAATGATAATCCTCCATTTAAACCTGTGCTGAGTAATCGATTCGGAGCACGTGACACCTCCGAAAATCGATTTATTTCCATACATTTAAACGGAGAGAAAACATCGATGCCAAGCCGCTGGATCCGCCAACGATTCCGATCGCGGTTGCAACGCCGGAGGGCGTGGTGCATCACCGTTCCTTGTGTCTCCTGCAAGTCCAACTTCCCATGATTTTATTAAAATTCCCGGGTGTTTTATGGCTCGCGTGATAAAATTCATCCCGGCCCCACATGATCCCGCCCCCTTTTATGCTAATACTCTCGGCACCCTGGCCTTTTCCTCCCCCCCCCCTCCGCTCACTTCCACCCCCACCTTGAATTAACCGGGAACGGAGCCTTAATGACTTTTTCCCTCGTTAAGTCAGTCGTCGGGATGGAAATTCTGGAGGATGGGGGCTTCGTGAAAAGTTTCTCTGCTCAACCGAGTCGCTTTTTAAACGGAGCTCTTGCATGTGTCAGGAATGTGCGATTTAAGTATAGATTCCTGTATGAAATTTTGCGAGAAACAGAATGGTGCCTCTGGTTTTCTTTGAAATGAACTTAAAAGCCCAAAAATTCTCAAAGTTGAGGCCGTAATGAAGGGGATATCCCACGTATGTGTACCCTGAGAGTCCTCCTCTATTTCAAGACAAACTCTCTTGGAGGTTCCAGGACATTTCGTCAACGATTTTTTGTCCGAGCACCTGGTTTGTCCAGTAGTTTACGTCCACGCGTAAAATAAGCAACTGTTACTTGGTCCAAGCATTATATCTTAGCCCGTATGTAAATTCATATTGATACTATCGATATTAGAAAATTAAGAGAGAAGGAGGTGTTGTTATGGTGATTGATGACTCATTTTTTAAATGAAATGTTACTCTCTCCATTCGATTCATCTTTTCAAATTGTCATTGGTGAATATTTGGTTTTATTTCTATCCTTAAATTTTTCGATATGAGGTATACCTTATATACACTTTTTTCTTTTTTTAAAAAAAATCTGACTTTATTTTTAAAAACATTTACATTTTTAAAACGTGGCAAGTCCTTTCTAAGAGATGGTATCGATATTAATATCATTAAGCCGTAGTGGTGTTAAAAGAAGCTGTACAAAAATGAATAAAAGAGGGGAAAAAACCAAGAAGCACGCAATCATTGGTATTTTTACTTCGACCTTTTAGAGTCAAATGCGGTCAATATTGAGCGTTTGGTTGCGCGTGCACCACGCTGTAGCACAGTAAAATCACAAAATATAAAAGAAAAATTTAAAGTGCTCTGGAAGTTTTTGAATTTCACACGGAACCACCTTAATATTTACAAAACACACATTATATTTTCCTTCACATACGTTTTCCATCTAATTACATTAGAATAATCCACGTAGAGTGTGCAAGAATTTCAAAATCACGAGTTGAAAAATACTGACTCCGCGAGGTTGAATATTAGAGCCGAACACAGAGCGAAGCGGCCTACAAACCTAAGTGGATACTTCACGCATTGCGCAATGCTTGAAGTATCCACTTAGGTTTGTAGGCGCCAATGCACGTTGCGCGTCGACCGCCCTCACGGCGCTTTAAGCAACTATTTCACAACAGAGGTGTTGCACAGTATCATACGAAATTGAAGGCGCTCTAGCATGTTAAGGATGAAGGCATCCTTTAAGAGTACGGAGCTTTCCTCGCAAAATAAATCAAGATACCCCGGCACAAGCAGAGAGCTGTCGTCCAAAAACTCAGTGAGTGATAGCATCCGTATATAATGACGTTTAGCATAATTTTTGAACGTCATTAGAGAAAAAGAGTGACTCGATTTAAACAGAAACATCCTTGAGTGTGCAGTCAAGAAGAATTTATTTTAAATCAAGACGAAAGTAGCTGAATGAAAGCAGGCTTCTGTTTGATGTAGTGACTTTTCTTTTTATGCAAGCATCTTTTCTTAAACAAACATTATTTTCCTTATTGATTCATGAGGAAATTCTCTTGGCGGTAAATTCAAGCTTAGATCTGCTTGAATCAAGTCACTTTTTCCTCTTATGAAGTTCAAAAATCATGCTAAACGTTCTTGAATACAAATACTAGGACTTACATGTGGGTCTCAATTGGTTAGTGGACTAAAACTGCCCCGCCGAAAAAACGCGTGAACGTAAACTACGAGAAAAAATAGGTGCGTGGACATAAAATCATTGACGAAATGTCCTATAACCCTCTTGGAGTCCCAAATAAGGCAACCCTGTCAATGTTTTTTATCCTCTTCTATCCTTTATTTTATTGCATGGTGAGGTTTTCGTGATATAGAGGTGGGCTCTCAGGGTAGCGTGGGATATCCCCTCCATTACGGCCTTAACTTAGAGAGCTTTTGTTGAGCTTTGGAAAGGAAACAAGTGGCACCATCGTGTTTCTCGCAAAATTTTACAACGGAGATAGTTCCTAAATCGCGAATTCCTGACACATTAAGGAGCTACAATGTTACTACGTCATTCGATGGTTCCACCCATAGACAAATGAACTAGTTTGATATAGATAGTTTCGCCGCGCTTTTTGAGAACCACATATAATGGAGATGTTGCATGTGTGAGGGATTTGCGATTTGACCATTGATTCTTATGTAAAAGTTCGCGAGAAACACGATGGTGCCACTGGTTTTTTTTCTGAAATCATCTCCCAAGCTCAAAAAAAGCTCTCAAGTTGAGGCCAAAATGGAGGGACTATCCCACCCTACCCTGAGAGTCCATCTCTAAATGAAAACAAACTCTCCATGCAAAGGTAGGGAGCAAATACATTAGCAGTGATGCCTTGTTTTCAGTTTTGGAGTCCCCAAATAAAGTGGCAACCCTGCCAATGTATTTGCTCCCTATCTTTGCATGGAGAGTTTGTTTTGATGTAAAGGTGGACTCTCAGAATAGAGTGGGATATCCCCTCCATTTTGGCCTCAACTTGAGAGCTTTTTTTGAGCTTGGGAGATGATTTCAGAGAAAACCAGTGGCACCATCGTGTTTCTCGCGAACTTTTACGTAAGAATCAATAGTCAAATCGCAAATTCCTCACACATGCAACATCTCCATTCCACGGTGAGCATTAAATCTCGCATCTACTTACTCGAGCTTTTTGTCGCCGGTCGCTAGATATAAGTGGCAAGACGTGAATGATCGATTATCGTTATTCCCCCATTTGAAGCCATGGTAAAGAATCGATCATTAAGGTGTTCGTCACGAACACCCTATATATCGATCCTTTTTCATAGGTTTAAATGGCAGATCAATCGATGTATCCGACATACCACTGACCAGATACGTCTGCCTTGCCGGCCGACCGCGGCCACCGACTCCGAGGCAAAGCACCGCGGGTTGCATAATTAGCGCTTAAACGGCGCTGCAGCGACGCGACCGACCGTTAACCGCAAGACCCGACTCCCGAGCCCGACTGCCGACGCAGCGGAGCGCCCGCAGCCGGAGCGGTCATTCGACCGATCGCACGAAAGCTCTCACGCTTTTGAAAAATTGCACAAGCCACCGACAGGAAAGCTATAGAACGGATCTCGTGTGCCTTCCGCCTGCGGCGAAGCGTGAAAGATCGACTATCGATATTTCCCCCATTTGATGCTATGCTAAAAAATCGATTGTTAAGGTCCTCAATGCGAACACCCTGTTAATCGATCCTTTTCGTTATGTTTAAGTGGCAGATGAATCGATCATGGCCGCTTCAATAAAAAACAAGCTTCAAGTTCACTATCACGGACTCCCGGAACGGACTTATCTCGTGGCTTCGCTCCGTTGCTTCGAAGTTGTAGTCGGTCCCGAGCTTCGTTTTGATGAGTTTGCAGCGGGCCGATTATTGAAATTTACAGACAAAGCTATAGACAAAGAAGACATACGGAGTATAGGGAGATCCTATCGGTTGAAATGGATGGTTCTTATAGACTAAGGGGGTAAATGATGGACTAACTATCGGGTCTCTCGTGGGTTGTCGTTAGTTAGTATACCTTTGTCCATTGCAACCACCTGCTTCCAACAATAGGATCCCTCCATATCCTTTTTGTCTTCTTTGTCCATCGCTTTGTCTATCAATTTAGAGGGCTCTTTTCTATGATACCGTGCTAAGAAAACGCCGAATGAGCCATCAGGCGTAGCATTGCCAAAGTTCCCTCGACGGATCACAAATTTTCATGGAATTTTGTGATAGTCTCATTTCAAATTTCTCCGAGCATTTCATCTGTAATTTGATCTAGAAGGTCTGATAATTTCAAGAAAAAATGTTCGAAACTTTTCTCAAAAATAAATATGAAATTAAGTTCCTTTTTAGACGGATCTTTTTATTTTTAGCAGGTCTACAAAAATCAGGTATCAAAATACGATACTTTGACCAGCGCAACTGACTCATTCATTTAAAACAATCCTCTCATCATAGTACTATAAGAACGTTATATTTTTATGTTTCAGGTTGGTGTCACCAAGTGTTTCATAGCGTCAACATTCTCCTACAACTGACAACTGCTGATCGTGAGTGACGAATCTTATTGTAAGCATCATTTGGTAGCGATTACTTGTAAGCGCATCGTATGCGAGGTTATGTGTTGTTCCAAGTGCATCATTTACATTTTAGAAACCATCATTCACTGAAATAAATAGGAAATGATCAGTTAAAATATTTCGAAAGAATTTAACTAGCACTAATTTAACTAAGTAAAAAAAAAAACCCACACGAAAAAATGGGTAAAGGAGGCAAGGGCAAGAAAAATATAAGAACCAACCTCAAAATGTATGGGGCGTTTCGAAGCCAGATATCAAAATGTTTCATGAACTTTCCTGAAGGACGATTATTGAAATTGATATACAAAGCTATAGACAAAGAATACAAAAGGTATTTGGAGGGATCCTATCGGTGGAAGCGGGTGGTTGCATGGACAAAGAAGGTAAATAATATCCTAACTATCGGCAACCCACAAGATACCCTATTTCGTTTTCATTTTTTCCCTCAGTCTATGAGAACCGCCCGTTTCAATCAATAGGATTGCTCCATACACCTTATGTCTTCTTTGTCCATCGATTTGTCTATCAATTTCAAGAATCAACTTACTCATGGCTTTTCAAAGCGTGGAAAACCTCTCTTCGAGCACATTCTATTTATTCAATACAGCGAACAACGGTTTCTGGAGTGTTGATTTTGGACAACACCAACCAGGGTGCCCATGTATGTTGTCGATGGAACTTGACAGAGTGGGTTGTGGGTTGTGCGGTGAGCGGTGAATAGTTCAACGGTGCGAACAAACATGTCTCGTTTCTCGGTGCACTTTATCACGACTTTCGCCAATAATCAGACCGGGTGCTGGATCGCCATCCGCAGCCCATAACGAGCATTATAAGTAGCTTTTCTTCGCAGCCGTCCCACCGAAGAAAGCCAGTGGCGATTTTTAAAAATTGGCAACACTGATTTTCTTCCATTTAAATGCATGTAAAACAATCGATTCCTGGTGAGGCAGCTTGCCTCGCCTAATTTCGATACTTTTAATGGACTTAAGTGGAGAAAAATAATGATGCGAACTTGCGAAATCGCCACTAAAGAGAGTAGTAAGAGCCAAAATAAAGTTTTCAGAAAATAACCCCAAAAACTACCGGACGAAAATATTGAATGAATCCTCTGTTCTTCTAAAAATTAAACGGGTTTTTTGCAGAAGGGCACAACCGCCCAGAAATAATCAGAAGTTGAGTTCTCAACGGAATGTTTTTTCAAAGGTAGACGCATCTTACTACCAAGCGATTTTACTAAAATAATTGTTCTTAAAAAAGTCCTTTTTTAACGTTTGAATTTTCGCTTTAGTGGAAAAAGGGCGTAAGTTCCAAGCTACCTCTGCTAGCGGAAGATGCTTCCTTATGATAAAAAAATGAATAAGGGCAAAAACTTTGATTTTTAGTATTGTCACTGAATGCACATGCCTTTTGACCGTCATAATACCGACTAAAAATAGCAGCACTGAGCTGTTTTGTGAAAACTGGACGTATCCGCCAAACTTTAAAAAAAAAAAAAAAAAATTATTTCTCGCCCAGTTTCTTCGGCCCTGCTCGTATGACCATGGTCTCATCATGCATGACTTGTAGAACATTTTCAAGTCGAAGTATGAAAAATTGTCAAAGAAACCAAATCTTTTCGTGTTTTCTTGAAATTTGATTTTTAGCGCTTACGCCCCTCTTTGAATAACCCGTTCATTTCACGAATTTAATCTGAGGGACTGCTTATAAAAACCTTTCCACAGAAATATTTCCACGTGAGGTAACAGATTTTCTCTCTTCACCACGTTAGAGTGTAAATCTCAACCGGATATGATGGAATCGGGCTGAAGACATAAATTGCCATTGAAGTAGTTATTGAGAAAATGCAAGACCTTATTATCGGAACTCCAAAAAAAATGGTCGTGTCACGCTCATCGAATTGATGAGGATGAGTAATCAGAACATGGTCAGTGCGAGACTTCGTGTGCATCACGATCACGTACCCACCGCCACCAGTCGCCGTGAAATGTCCAGTTGCAATGTTTTTCTTCAGTAATTACCATGTAATAAAGCAGTAGTTAAGTTTTCATTTTCTCAGCGGGCCTATTATTGAAGTTGATAGACAAAGCAATTGACAAAGAAGACGAAGGAAAAATGGAGAAATCCTATCGGTTGAAACGGGTGGTTGCAGAGGTGCCAAAACTTCCGTACCACAGGACTGGCCGGTTCCAGTCCCGCGAAACTGGGAAACTCTGTGAAGAGGGTTGGTTTTTTTTTTTTTTTTTTTTTTTTTTTAAATTTTACAAGATGGGTAACACAATTTGAGCGCGCTGTTTTGAGGGAACGAAATTGTTGATTGCGTTACTTTATGTCGGGCAAAATTCTGCGGAAGCTTGAAATGGGGAAACCTAAATTTATTTGAGGGGAACCCCTGGAAGTTTCTGCGCCCCTGGGCGGCTGTTGTACATCGTGAGGGTAAAAAATAATGATGTCTCCCATGGGCTGCGGCTAGTTAGTTTGTTTATTCCTCACCTCCCTTGTTCATTGCAACCACCCAATCCCACCCGTTCGATCACTCCACCTTCCTTTTGTCTTCTTTGTCTATCACTTTGTCTATCAATCTCAATAATCAGCCCACCGATGAGTGCGCCGCTCGTTGGCTGTTGTGCATCATACCACCCTCCACCCTCCCCTCCCATTTAGAAACGGAAGTCTATGGAATATCGGAGCTTTTACTGAGTGGAAGGAATCGGTGGCCCGTTAATCGGTGATTAAGACGCTGCGAAGTGACATGAATCGCGGCGACGCAGCGGGCGACCCGAGGCCCGCGACGGCGGCGGCGGCGGCGCGGCGCGGAAAAGAGCGAAAGAAAAGAAAATCCATTGAAAAAACAAATCGGAGGTTCATTAACTCTTTAAACATGGATACGCGCAAGGAACGTCTCGTCTCGGAGCCGCGCAAGGGAAAAATACGACCTCATTCATCTGCAGATTGACTCTGGGTTAATCCATCGTTGCCACACTTCGCTCTGCTAACCTCTCAAATTTCGTCCTCGTCGGTCGTCGCCAAAGGTGTTGAAGAACCCTGCAAACCTGTTGTGTGCCTTGATCGATTTCCCATTCTTTTATTGCATTAAACTCGTCTACACGGAGAAAAAAAACCTCCTGCGTGGGAACCGAAGTTTAGGTCTTATGGATCTCTGAAGTTTTCAGATTGAGCATCTGAACACTTTAGATCTAGCTGTCAAGGTTCGGATCACACATCTGAAACTTCAGTTCTTACATCTGAAGTACTTCAGATGTGAGAACCGAAGTTTTTCGGATGTGAAAACCGAAGTACTTCAGATGTAAGAACTGAAGTTTAAGATGTGTGATCCAAACCTCAGTAGCTGGACCTTAATTGTTCGGATGCTCAATCCGAAAACTTCAGAGATCAATATGACCTAAACTTCGGGTCCCACGCACGAAGTTTTTTTCTCCGTGTACACTGAGAAAAAAACTTCGGTCATATGAACCGAATGTACGTTGTTCAAAATCGGCCGTATTGTTCGGTTCATGTAACCGCTCTTCCGGTTCTGGGAACTGTATCCTTGGTTCATGCAACCGAGCTTTTTCCTTCGTTCTGTTCGGTTTGAATGCTCGGTTGTATGAACCGAGAATACAATTCCCAGAACCGAGAGAGCGGTTACAAGAACCGAGCAATACAGCCGATATTGAACACCGTGCATCCGGTTCAAATGACCGAAGTTTTTTTCTCCGTAATGGATGCTGATCAAATGTCACCGTTGCGCCAACTTTCTACCAACTACCGTTTCCGCACAATCCGCGGTTGAAGTTTCCTTAATGGGTCAGTTGCGTTGGTCACGGAATCGTATTTTGATGCTTGATTCTTTTAAAGAAGCTAAAAATAATAAGATCTGTCCAAACAGCAACTTTCTACGTTCAGTATTAACCGAGTTACCTCCCTTTGAAAAATCGTGTTTTTAGCGTCATCCAGCGCGGTAGTGACACCCTTGGTTTCTTCCACCTTGCTTTCATCAGTCGATGTGACGCATATTTGCACTGGTTGTGAACTGGGGTGAAAAGAAGGTGGAAGAAGCTAAGGGTGTTACTACCGCGGTGGATGACGTCAAAAACCCGACTTTTCAGAGGGCGATATCCCAGTTAATATTGAACGTAGAAAGTTGCTGTTTAAATCGATCTTATTATTTTTAGCTACTCTACAAGAATCAAGCATCAAAACACCATTCTGAGACCAGCGCAACTGACCCATTGTTGAATCGTTATCTAATGATCCTGATCTATAAATTCCTGTTTTTATGATGCCTTTTATCAATTAAGGTCATTCGATATCGATTCAACAATCCAGCCGCAGAATCCATGTCGCTCTCGACGGACAATCCGGCAGCTGCCAGCAAATTACGCAGATCATCGGATTTGTAGACCAGTAGATGCAATGCCATTGTGCGAATGCACGTCTTTGTGGGTTATCCGAATGTTTATCGACTGCAAAGCAGGTAAACATACTTATGCTCAAAGGACCTATGTGCAATGCACAAATGGCGTAGGAAATTTTTAAACATCGCCATGGCACTTGCGATACTTTAGCCGGAAGGTGACGATATTTTGAATAAAATTGCAAATAAAAATATCGGAAAAATTGGAAGGAAAATATTTCCAAGTTCCTCAGAGAATCCACTGGAAAAAAAAACACATTGGATATAGAGTCCAGACTCTTGAAAACATTAACAAGAAAATTGTTTTGATTCAATCGGAATTTTACTTGAATCAAAACGAAATCCGCTTAAATGAAGAGGCTTGGTTCTTGATTTAAGCTAGATTCTGATTGAACCAAGAGTATTTTTTCTTGTCGATGTTTTTAAGGGTCTGGACTTTAGATCCAATGTGTTTTTTTTTTCCAGTGTCCGCAGTTACGAGGTAAGGAGGGACAATGCTGCCTTGCTGAGGAAAAACGCCGCATGAGCCTTCAGACGTTGCCAAATTTACTTTGATAAACTGCGGACACTGGAAAAAAAAACACATTGGATCCAGAGTCCAGACTCTTAAAAACATCGACAAGAAAAAGTACTCTTGATTCAATCAGAATCTAGCTTAAATCAAGAACCAAGCCTCTTAATTTAAGCGGATTTCGATTTGATTCAAGCAAAAATCCGATTGAATCAAGAGTATTTTTTCTTGTCTATGTTTTTAAGAGTCTGGACTCAAGATCCAATGTGTTCTTTTTTCCAGTGTCCGCAGTCTATCAAAGTAAATTTGGCAACGTCTGAGGGCTCATGCGGCGTTTTTCCTTAGCATGGCAGCGTTGTCCCTCCTCACCCCGTAACGACACCACGGTATCCGCGACGGACTGAGAAAAATCGTAACTTCGTTCGCGGGGGCCAGTCTCGGATCGTGACGTGGTAGCTGTTTTTCGACCCGGAAGGGATCCCGGTGACAGCCAAGGCACCCAACTCGTCGTCTCCTGGGCGAAAGAACGTAACTCCATTTCAATATTGCCAAATATACCCTCGCAAATTGCCTATTAAACAAGAGAATCTTGGGCATTTCTGACTGAAAATTTCCCCGATTTTTCTCTAGATTCCAAGCAAAAAACAGACAAATTTTGGATAAAAATTGCTTGCGTACATTTTTGTAAAATAAATTAATTGTTCGAGTCAATTTGGCAACCTTGGAATGGAGTTACGTTCCTTCGTGCTGGAAACGACGAACTATGATGCTCAGATATGCATTTTCGTGGCCTTTCAGTCCTTCGTAATGTCCCTCTCGTCCTCCTATTAATTGCGCCCAGTGCCTGGTGCGGGATCGAACATAACACTTAATTTCGCGACCGCTACGAATGTAGTCACGCACTATGCCGTCGTTGTCAAAGTTCCGTTACGATATCACATTCGAAGACGGTTACAGTCGAGAAAAGGAAGGGTTTCCAGAACGTCGTGGCATATCTGCCACCCTCGTTCCTATTGAACGGGACAAATTTTATTTCCATCAGGATCATCACGCTCGCGCGTGTCTAGTTAATTAAGTCTAATAGGAGAGGTTTTCATCTATTATTTCTGGCGAAACAGTGGAGGAGAGAGGGGGGATAGGAAGAGAGAAAGAGAGAGGATGGTAAAGCTCTTTACTCCTTGGGTGCATTCGCTACAAAAATGTTGTAAGAGCTATTGCAATTGTGTGTCCATGTGCGACGGTATATTGGTGACCAAAATGCAAAACTACGTACCTCCATTTTGGCGTTTCAAAATTTCCGCCCTTGATTTATTTTCTCAAAAAGAAACAAGCCAACTTTATAGTTTCAAATTTTTACAGAATATTCCGCTAATCCAGAAGAAAAATAAAAAGAAGTTGATCAGTTTTCCGAAGGACAAAGGGATCGCGTTTAGCGAAAAAGAACCAGCGCGATTACAATATTTTCAAAATTGTACAACTTCTCCTTCTCTTTTAAAAATGCGTATTACATGTACAGTATTAGAATTTACTCCGTTATTTTTCTCTAAAATTAACAATTTTTTGGCGGGAAGCTAAAGGTATTTGCCACTCTGGGAGTTTTTTAGATAATGAAGGAGAAGTAACATTTTTACAACACTGTAATCGGGCTGGTTCCTTTTTGCTAAATGTGATCCAAATATAGTACCGATGAAATGAAGTTTACAACGTCGTAGCCGAAGATACCTACGTGCTTTCGTACTTCGGCCATCGATACGTTCGTCGGAAATTCAGCTTCACTAGCTTCAGGAGGAATTCACGTCTACAATCATATAACACAATGAAGCCGAGTGTAATTAATTAATAATGAGTGTAAATTTCGAAATGTAATTGTCATCTAGGATTGAATGTCACAGATTAATTTCAAAGGTTTTTTTCACATTGAAAAAAATTTTCCCAGACTTTTGCATTTGAAATTGGAAGAATATGCGGCTATCTAAGCTTAAAACTTCCAATTCCTCATTTTCCTCTAAAATATGATTCGGTTCTTTTCTCTCGATTTCAGTCCAATTTAAGGCAAGCCCGCCGATTGCTGCAATTACAGAAACTAAAATTAATGGGCAAGGAAACAACGAAAAGAAAGGAATAGCGGTGGTAATTGGAGCAGTGGTCTGATTAGCCGGGGGCACAGTGCACAAGTTCCAATCCCGGAGTAGTTCCGAATCCGATGATTTCCGGTTCGCCCGGAATGATCGGTCGCCGGCGCTGTCGCTGCCGGGCCGGACGCCGGAACCGTAATCTGCCGTGCTGAGGACGAACGCCGCATGAGCCGGTAGTCCTTGCCGAATTTCCGTTGACGAATGACGAATTTTCAGAAAAATGTGTAAACATTCGTCTTCTGATTTTTGAGGGGATTTTGTTCGTCAATTGAACTAAAATGTCTGAGACTCAGCGCTGCCATTTTATTTTTAGAAATATTTCGGGGTTTCCGGAATTAATTTAGATTTCTAGAAGTTCTGAGAAAAGTTACAATTTTTTCAAAAGTTCCGGAAAAAATTTCGAAGTACGCCCGAAAAAAAAAGAATCAAATTTGACCATAAACTGTCAAACTGACGAAAAACCCCGAAATTCCGAAATTAGCTTTAAATTCTGGGACATTCCGGAAATTTTGAAGATTCTACATGGAGCCTTGAGAAATTGCAAAAGTTCCAAGGCTCGGAATCAATTCCGGGAAACGGCAGCACTGCTGAAAATTTAAAGGTTAATATTCATGATTTTCCTCCAAAATGAATATATTTAGGGAATTTTGCAACATTGGAACGTGCATACGGCGTTTTTCGCCAGGATGGTAGTAATCTAATCAAAGGCATATTCGTATTCGTGCAACTGCAATGAGGACCCTGGGCTCTTGCTCAATCTTTGCTTACCTTCGTTTCCGCCCCGCGAAGAGCCACGAACGAGGGATCCGCTTTCAGTGGCGATTCTTGAGAGTTGGCAACACTGCTTCTCCTCCATTTAATTCCATTAAAAATATCGATGTTAGGTGAGACAAGCTGCCTCGCCAAGAATCGATTATTTCACATACGTTCAAATTAATGTAGGGAAAACAGTTTTGCCAACTTTCAAGAACTGCCACTGATCGTGGTTAAGGGAGGTCCTCAATAAACAGAAGTGTGAAAAACAGAGTTGCGGGTCAGGGAAAACCTAGAAAAGTCAAGGAATTTGAAAAAAACCTGGAGAGTCAGTGAAAAGCCAGAGAATTTTGTTCCGAGTCCGGAAAATTCTCAGGGTTGCAGCTCAACAGCCAAATCCTCCGTGTATCGTATTCGATAGTGGTTCGATGTATCACTATTTTAACCATTCAATCTACCATTTAGTCCTTTAGAAAATGATCGATAGACAGAATATTCGGTTAGGTTATTTTATGAAATCATCAACAATATTAGGCTCAGGACTGCCAGGGCATCTAGGAGGCCTGATTTTATTCGCCGGTTCGGAATTATGTCACGTGGCACTTTTTTCATTATACCCCGGAAGAAATGAACCAATCGCGTCCAATGTCATCTCCCTGCACACACTTACTTTCCATGAAAAAAAGCCTTCAAATTGCATTCATTATGCAATTTGATAGCGTCTTTCTCCGTCGTCCCGAGCGGAGCAGCACGTAATGAGTGCACCGATCGTAACCGTAGAAAATACCCACGGCAGAACAAAGAATCAAGGTTGGAATCGGAATCAGCCCCCCCCCCCCCCCCCC
>NW_017547203.1:338963-350865 GCF_001854935.1 Bemisia tabaci | reverse complement strand
TTTTTGTATAAAACCTTGAAATTTTACTTTGTAATTGTGAATTATATGAGCTTAGAATGAATATCATCATTCGAAGACATTTGAATTTTCATAACTGGGGCGCGTGAACCAAATTGAAAATCATGAAAAAATTAGCAAATTCATTTTCTGTGATAATATTTTATGCATGTAGATAGATCATACGTAGGTTTGTACGATACTGAAGAGCAGTTCAACCGCCAAGTTCTCGAATTTTTTTATATTTTCCCTCTCGCAGGATATTGTAGTTAAAATATTTGTTGAACAACGTTTCCTTGCTAAACACTTTAAAATTCCGGAAAATGTCTATTAGTTAGCTCAAAAATACTCTGGAAAGTCAGGAAATAGTGAGAAAATTTTAGAAGCTTGGAAAAACTGTCATACGCTTTCGCACTGACGAAGTGCTCACAGCAGTTACGGTGATCAGCGTCTAAGGAGCTTAACTCGCCTTCAAAATAATGGCTATGCAATTTGCATTCCGTAGGAGTTAAAATAGTTATCTCATGAACGCCGTGTTCTGAAAAACTGTGCATTAGGTTTTGAATATTTCACCACTTCTGTTCGAACTTTCAAATGCACGTGGCCCCTTCAGAATGTTTTTAGGGACTATTCCTGAATTTATAAATGAATTTATTTATTATTCACGAATATTGTAAAAATGCTCCTTGAGATTATTTGGGTCCGGTAAAATATAACCAATCTTGGTTCGATGATGATAGCTTCGAAGTATCTTTTTCAAAAGGATGGCGTCTTTTGTTTCAAGTTATTCCTCGATTTGCTTTACTTCGCTATCAAATTTTTTTAAATTTTAAGGAAATTGGTAATGCCGGGAATGTTTCTTCTTTTGCCACACTTTGCTAGTTGTTATATTTAAACTTGACTCGTGTGTAATTAAGATATATTGAAACCTGCCTATTGCATCTCCAAAGCTGGTTCAAGACCCCTCTGATAAAATGAATATCAATACAAACTTTGTACTTTCAGCATAAACTTTGATAGAACCATCAAAACATAACATGAGAGCCAGAAGCGCGTCGTAATTTTGTTGTGTGTTCGGTTAATCGTTGTTCGGCCACCAGTAAAGCTTTTATCCTCATTTTTGTTTTGCGTTAGTTACTTGTTTTTCCAAATAAAAACTCTTAATTGTTAAAGCAAGGCATCTTAATGATTCAGATCAGCCCGGAATGGAACTATCGTTTTTGTTAATGACACTTCAATTGCATGAGCGCATGCAAAACTGGATGTCTTAATGGAAGGAAGAACTATGTGCAAATGGTCTAAATCAAAATGAACTATGCACGTAGAATTAGCATAGGATAGATCATAGATAGCCCAATCTTTTCTCCTGTGATAGTGATGATTTTCTTCGCAACGAAAAGAATGTACCAATGCAATATGGAAGGAAACCATGTATCACAGTACCATTACCGGCCAAAAAGATGAAAACGACGATCAAAATTATCAGTACAATGACGCTTAAAATTCAGCAATTCAGCCCAAAACTTCGATAGCCCAATCATCAAACTCCCACTCTGAGCATCTGTTTGATTGCTCAAGCTATCCTCAACGAGCAACTGTTGCGCTTTGTCTTCGTTGCGAGCCCTGATCACTGACCTAACACGGCCGTGCTAAGGACAAACGCCGTATGAACCTTTGCACGTTGCCAAATTTTGCTTTAATAAAGTACGAATTTTTTTGAAAACTTGCGAACATTTTCCTTTCACTTTTTTAGAGAATTTTTTTTACTATCTGATCTAAAGTCTTTGAAAACTCCAATTAGAAATGTGCATATTTTTTTCTCAAAAAGTAACACTTTAAGAGGAGAAATTTAGCAACGTGCAAATGTTCGTGCGGTACTTCTCCTTTGCTTGGTAGTACAAGAGACGCACTCTCGTCTAGTATTGCGACGACGGACGCATTCGCGCTGCCGTATTACGGAAAGAAGCATTAAGTGTGGCCTAGGATGAGCCTCGAGACACATTAGGGCATGTGCTATTCATGGCTCATACAGAAATATACTTACGACTTTTTTCCGTAACGGCGGCGCGTGTGTCTCGAACGCATAGCGCGTCCCGGAACGTGACAAAACGCTCAACATTCATCGAACGCTTTGGGAAACGTTTCATCTCAGAAGGTACAAGTGACATGCGCGTTCTTGCAAAACGCGACCATATGCAGTAAAAGCTCGTTCCCTCGTTGCTTCAAATATTTGAGTTCGTCCGTGTTACAACGCAACAAGTCCGTTTTCTGATGAGCCCCGAGTTCCGTAAGGATGTCTATATTCTAGGTTTCATCGAATAATGGATGCGTCCGGTCTTACCATTTGATCCCGAGAGCAAGAGGCCAGATCGGTTGGGTAAGAGTGATTGCGGTGTAAGTAGGCCCCAGCAATAAATGTGCCCGTGAAATGTTGGGTGCGATACTGATGGACTGTAATTCGTAGGACCTCAGCGAGTTTCCTTATAATGGACCGTTGTTGTCAGGATGAGAATTGAAGCACTACAAAACATGTTTTTCCTAAAAATTTCATGCAGCAAAGGTTAAATGGGATGTGGAAGGCCGAAATTAATTAAGGTATAACTATCGCACGTAAATGTGGTTGAATTATTTCGACACAGCTTACTCAAATTGGTGTTGTACACCAACTTCTTGGCATCAAATTTCAAACCTATTAGAATTGCACTCCAACCTTTTGATATTACTAATTAGTGCGGCTCCAATAATTAGGAGTACAACTCTACAAAGTTTGCTGTATAATCGTACTTTGGGTTGGCTGAGACGAAATAATTTAACCCTTTTATGCCGTTCAGTTGTTATCTTAATTCGGCTTTTTAATCTACGCAGTGCCCAACTTGACTCAACTGGACCTCGGTTTTTTTCCAAGCTGGCATTTGCATTGACGTACTCAAAAAACGCCGATTTTTAGCATGTAAGTTGAATCAGGAAAACATCATTCAGCCTTGCAAAATTTTGCGCGGAATAATCTCAGAAGATGATTTTATTCAAAAAATAAAAAAAAATGAAAGAAACCCATCAATCTTCACAGTTTTTGTGAGATCTTCACTCAAACGTTGGTGGTCCCTTCAGCGGACTGATTATTGAACTTAATAGATAAAGCAATTGACAAATGGGATAAGCTGAAAATAAAGCGATCCTATCGGTAGAAGTAAGAGGTTCGAATGGACAACTGAGGTAAGTAATAGACAAACGAACGGCAACCTGATATAGTTAGTCCATCATTTTACTACTTTGTCCATAACAACCACCAATTTCAACCAGTTTGTCCGCTCCTTATTCTCTATGTCTGTTTTGTCTATAGCTTTGTCTATCAATTTCAACAATCAGTCCGCAGGGAAGCGTTTTCCGGAAAAACCTCATTCTTCTGCAATTGTTTCAATCTTTTGAGTTTCACATGGAATCGCGCACTGCGCCCCGCCCCCTCCCCCCTCCCCCAATAAATAGGTGGAGAAATTAGGATAGGCGAAGGTTGGACATTAGCCCTCGCGGTGGTTTGACGTGGTCGACGTCGGGAACGTGAATGGCCTCGTTGATGACGTCACGGCTTACAACTCGGGCGAGTGGCGCAGGTCGCGGGAAAATCGGCTCTCTGAATAATTAACCGTATCATTAACGGGTTGTCCATCTCTCCTTTATTAGCTCCACACATCGCCCCCCCCTCCCGCCCGCCCCTCCGCGTCCACCCGCCGTCTTTGGTCTTTGGTCAACTCCTCCCCCGGGGGGCCATCAACCTCTCGTTTGCATCGCGGCCGTGGCATGGCGTTACCCTCCTGCACTCGGCTCTTGTGTCGCTCCTCTGACGTAAGGGCGTATCTCAATTTCCACGTGAGCCCTGTTCCTCATATAACCCCATGCTTTTCAGGGCTCACGTGAAAATACAGATACGCCCTTACGTCAGAGGAGCGACGTGTATCCCGTCGTCGTGCCGTGTTTGTTTCGCGTCTCGTTTCCTGGCCCAGAGTCTTTTTTGCATCGGGTGTTGACCCCTTTTCTCCTGCTTAAAAATGTTTTTGCACCGGATATCAGCTCGATGCACGCAGAGAAAGTTGCGGACACGACAGAAAGCCGAAGAATCAAACGAGCACTGGAAAAACAACTCATTGGATCTAGAGTCTGGACTCTTAAAAATATCGACAAGGAAAAGTACTCTTGATTCAATCAGAATGTAGCTTAAATCAAGAACCAAGCCTCTTAATTTAAGCGGATTTCGTTTTGAATCAAGCAAAAATCCGATTGAATCAAGAGTATTTTTGCTTGTCAATGTTTTCAAGAGTCTGGACTCTAGATCCAATGTGGGTTTTTTTTCTAGTGAGGAATGGACGGGTTATGTGTACCCAAAGGCCTTTTTAACAATTTTCCCACGACAAATCGCCCACAATTCGTAGTTTCTCTGAAAACATAACTGCATTTCGACGTTGCGAAATTTGCTCTCGTAAATCTTATTTTTATTATGGAACTGTTCGGCGCTTCTACCTGAAATTTTCATCAATTTTTCTACCGATCTTATTTTCACGATCCAGCAGAATTATGTACAGGAATGACATTGTCATATTTGTGTAAAATATTATATTTTTTGCGTCAGTTTTGCAACCGTGGAATGTTACTACATTCTCACCTGATACTCTTTTGATGGGCGCGGTATCAATGTTAACGCCTAGATGCAACCATTCGTGTTCAAAGGATGTCCGTGTTGCATACACAAAAAATGAAGGCGCTTTGAGTTTTCTAGCATCAGCAAGGAGTCAGATGCATAAAAAAAACCATAGAAAACCATTAGTGTGAACCCAAAGTGCTCTGTTGGCTTTATATGAATACATCTCTTGTGGGTAACAGCTGGCTGATCGTTGAAGTCGATAGACAAAGCGATAGATATAGAAGACATAAGGAGTATGGAGCTGTCCTCGGTTTAAATGGTTGCTTAAAATTGACTAAGGGAGAAAATGACGGATTAACTGAAGGGTCTCTCGTGGGTTGCTTTTAGTCAGTCTATCACCTACCTCCTTTGTCTATTGCAACCACCCTTTTCCACCAATAGGATCCCTCCGTATCCTTTTTTTCTTCTTTGTCCATCGCTTTATCTACCAATTTGAACAATTAGCCCGCTCATTCATGGCACTGACTTGGCGTTTGCCTTCCAAGCTCCCGCGGACTGATAATTGAAATTGATAGACAAAGCAATGGACAAAGAAGACAAAAAGGATATGGAGGGATCCTATTGGTGGAAGCGGGTGGTTGCGATGGACAAAGGATGTCGGTAATAGACTAACTAACGGCAGCCCACGGAAGACCCGATAGTTAGTCCATCATTAACAACTTAGTCTATAGGAACCACCCATTTCAACCAATAGGATCGCTCTATACTCCTAATGTCTTCTTTGTCTATAGCTTTGTCTAAAAATTTCAATAATCGGCCCGCTGGTAAGTAACACTCGTCTCGATGAAGATATGAAGAAAGGACGTGAAAGGAAGGTGCTCGGGGACTTTTTTCTCTTTTTCTTTGACATTTCGCAACTTTCCCTTCGTTTTGTACACCTTGAGGCGGTTCCGGGGGATTCTTGCGTCTTTGAGGAAAAAGGATCTTGGAGCGCGGTCACGCTCGGACTGGCTGACTAAGGATCCGCTCAAATGTCCCGGGAGCAACGTCTGCGTCACGCTGTGGCATTCCTGGCGTCAAAAGCTTTTCCTCAAAAGGCACCACCGTTATTGTCATACCCCGCTGGAATTCCATCGATACCGCCATTCTTCCACGCAAAGCCGAGACCGAGGAAAGTGCAAAGCGCCAATGCATATCCTCCGCCCACTGTTGCCACGTTATCTCGTATCGAATAGCAAGAATGTAAGAATGGAGATGTTGCATATGTGAGGAATTTGCGTTTTGACTGTTGATTCTTATGTAAAAGTTCGTGAGAAACACGATGGTGCCACTGGTTTTCTCTGAAATCAACTCCCAAGCTCAAAAAAAGCTCTCAAGTTGAGGCCAAAATGGAGGGGATATCCCACGCTATCCTGAGAGTCCACCTCTACATCAAGACAAACTCTCCATGCAAAGATAGGGAGGAAATACATTGACAGGGCTGCCACTTTATTTGGGGACTCTAAAACTGAAAACACGGCATCGCTGCTAATGTATTTGCTCCCTATCTTTGCATGGAGAGTTCTTCTCGATGTAGAGGTAGACTCTCAGGGTAGGGTGGGATATCTCATCCATTTTGGCCTCAACTTGAAAGCTTTTTTTGAGCTCGGGAGTTGATTGTAGAGGAAACCAGAAGCTCCATCGTGTTTCTCGCCAACTTTTACGTAAGAATCAACAGTCAAATCGCAAATTTTACGAAAGAACGATGGCGCCATTTGACAATTTTGAAAACACCTCCCAAACTGAATAAAGCCGTTTTAGGAACCAGTGGCCGCGGCCTGGCGTGCTTTGCGATGTATCGCTTGATCTGTCATTTAAACCTATGGAAAAGGATCGATATACCGGGTGTCCACCGTCCGCAAGGGACACCTCAATAATCGAATATTTACCGTAGCCTCAAATGGGAAAAAATCGATAATCTATCATTCACGCCTCGCCAATGTTACGAGCCGACCCATTCAAAACGGCCAGTTTTATCACTCGGGAACGGATCCGATACACCATGACGGCACAGAACATGACAAACCTGGTCTCCGCATGAAGCGGCTGCTAATTCCGTATGGAGAAATACATTGTAAATGCTTTCAGCAAAAAATATGCACTTCCAATAATTTTAATTTGTTTATGCCGCGGATTCAAATTATCGCGAGCAATTAAAGGCGCTCGCACGTATCTATACCATAGATAGTGCCTTCAACATCGCAAAAATACCTCAAGCGCTACACCGTTACCCGTGAGCAATGTGCGAATTGTCCAGCGCCTTCGACATCGCTCAAATACTTCAAGCATTACACCATTGCCCACTAGCTCTGATGTGCAATACCTATGTGAACACTACGCCTGACGAAGTGCACACCATGTTTCGAAAAAGACACCATCCACCGACAATTCACGGATCTGGCGATTGAGCACTCTCTACACACCAGCTTACCTATTCAGGAAACTAGATCAAAATTATAAGCTGAAATACTCCACAGTGGCACCCAAAAGTTGTAAATAAACTTGCGGAGGACAGTGGCTTTGAACATTGACGTGGCGTGCTTTGCGATACATCGATCTATCTGCTATTTACACCTATGGAAAAGGATCGATAAACAGGGTGTCCGCAATGAACACCTCAATAATCGAATTTTTACCATAGCTTCAAATGGGGAAGTATCGATAATCGATCTTTCACGTCTCGCCAATATTGCGAACCGACCCATTCAAAACAGCCAGTTTTACGCGGGAACGGATCCGGTACACCGTGACGTCACAGAACATGACAAACCTGGTCTCTTCATTAAGCGGCTGTTAATTTCTTAGGCCTTGTCCACACGAGCGCAGTTCGCGGAACTTATTCCTCGAACTTGCTCAGTTCCCGGAACTTATTCCTTGAAACGAGGCATGCTGTCCACACGGGTTCGTCCGAACTGGAACCGGAACTTCAATAAAACTATACAATTATTGCAAAATAATAGATTATAATACGGCCGCCAAAGTAACAAAAATAAATGTCAAGACGCATATAAAGGACGTAAAAAACAAAAACAAACAAATTCACATCAAAAGAAACATATGTAGAAGCTCGGAGTACGGGGGAAGTTCCGGGTTTTGGAGGAATAAGTTTTTAGCTCAGCTAAAAACTAATGTTCCAGGAACAAGTTCCTCGAAATAAGTTCCGCGAACCGCGCTCGTGTGGACAAGGCCTTATGGAGAAATACATTGTCAACGACGAAAAGAGCCTCACTAGTGCATCCTGGAAGGAGGAATTTCCGGAGGGGGTCGTCCGGCAACAACGAGTTGTTAATCGAGGCGATTATGATCAAGGTTCGATACTCAATCACGACAGTGGCGCGGCGTGCTTTGCGATATATCGATTAATCTGATATTTAAACCTATTAAAAAGGATCAATCAGCAGGGTGTTCGCAACGAACACCTTGATAATCGATCTTTTACCGTAGTAACAAATGGAAAAATATCGATAATCGATCGTTCACGCCTCGCCACTGATTCACGGCTCGGACGACCCGACGCGACCCGACGCGACCCGAGATAGCAGTTCTTTCCCCGCGCGGCCCAGCGCGGCGAGGCGTTTTTATTCAAATTTTAATCCTTTCGGGAATTCTTGAAAATTAATTAGGAGGATTGAATAGGGATACGCGCACGTGACGTCAGGGCGTGCACGTAACTCCGCGCAGCAATGTACAGCATGCATCCCGCACGGCTCACAACCCCCCCCCCCCCCCCCCCNGTAGGAGATTTACATCCTCGGGGCGTGGCCAGGAACTGATGTATGTACACGTTTTACCATTGTGCCATGCGGCCACATTCGGGTCGATCGGTAACGGTAAATTTTAGTATTTCTTTTCATGCAAGAAATCTTGCAACACTGGAAAAAAGTCGCTTGGATCTAGAGTCCAGACCCTTAAAAACATTGAAAAGAAAAACTACTCTTGATTCAATCGGACTTTTGCTTAAATCGATAAGAAAGTCTTTTAGTTTAAGCGGATTTCCTTTTGATTCAAGCAAAAAGCCGATTGAATCAAGGGTATTTTTTCTTGTCATTGTTTTCAAGAGTCTGGACACTAGATTCAAGCGACTTTTTTCCCAGTGAACTGCGGGATTTTTGTCTTTATTTCTGCCAAAATTGTTCTAATCCACCCGAAGAACGAATTGGCATGGACTTAGACCCGGTTTTATCACCTTTTACGACGAATTTATTCTCCAGTTAAAATTTGACAAGCACTCCGGGTACTCGTTAAATTTACCGGAGATTAAGATTCTCAACGACATAATACTCCACCAGAGCCGAGAACGTCATGTGAACCGCAAAATATATCATAAAAACCTTGACATCTCAAAAACAAAAATTGTTAAAAGTTTCGCTTGAAAAATAGGTCAAATCACCAGGGGTGATAGAACCTTCCTTTAAATCGAAGAAGAATAGTTTGGAAATCAGTTTCTCCATGAGATTTAATGTGAAACTGTACATTTCAAAGCAAAATTTTATGATGCTTTAATATCCTTTTGTGAATATTTTTCAAGGGAAAAATGGACCTGATAAATTGCATTTAAGGACTACAATTTATGGCTCATTTTACGAACAACGTATGATTCAGTAGTTGCCCTATGCAGATGAGCGCTTTTGTGTTAGAAAAAATTGGTAGTTCCTAATTGCAAAATTTAGTCAAAATATATGCTTCTCAATGATCTCTAAACTCTCCCTAGCCCAGTTTTTATTTTTAAATTGTATTTGGTTTCTTCTTGCGAAGCATTGTTCATTTGCTGTGTTCTAGTTTTGAATCTTTCGACTAGGCGATCCATGTGCCACACGATATTACAAGACATGTGTATTAGTTCATCATTTTTTGATAGTTTTGTCTTGTAATTTCAAATTATTGTTAGTCATTATTGAAATTGTCTTATTTCTTATTCTGTTTCGGTTTCAGGTATGACTCGTGTTCATCATTCCTTACAAGGAAACTCTCAGCCGTGTCTTGTATCCCAGTTTTTGGTACGGATCACTTTATAATGTTTGCATGAAACAAAGAGAGGGAAAAAGAGACCATATTCTTTTGGCGAAGATCAATTAAAATAATCTGGAAGCACATGGATATACCTTTTCCAGTTTTCTTGTCAACCCTAAGTATAATTTCAAACATATATGTGCTCAACTTCAGGTTCAGGTTAGGCACATTCTAAAATTCCTGTTCTGACAGCAGTTATGGGTCTACCAACTACTTGATAAAATTTTGCTATTGGAACTTTAAATATTTCTCCAAATCAAAGCGTCCGTAATTTTTCTAACACCAGGCTGATTTTTTTTTTAAGTTATTAGTTAATTCATTGTTCTAGTCCAGTCTTTATACTCATCACAATCCTAAGCAGTATCTTTGAAACGAAATAGTCATTCTGACTCATCATCGATTTCACACGTTCCCAGTCAGAACGACATCCATTACACTAAGTTTGTCCACTGAAACTGTATACATTCTTAGAACTTGACATCGATTTATCATTATCATACTTTACCTCAGAAAAGTACAAGTTTTTTGCAGGATTGCATATAATATATCAGTCGGTCTCTACGTCGCGCGAAGCAACTGTCATAGCATGCGGTAGTCATGAGGAGATATTACTGCCGTGCTAAGGAAAAACACCTTATGAACCTTTAAGCGTTGCTAAATTTCCTTTGATAAAACCCGAATTCCTTGGTAAACTTGTGAATATTTTTCTTCCAATTTTTTAGTTAATTTTGTTTGCAATTTTACCGAAATTTCTTGAAAATCTCAAGGAAAAATATTCGTAACTCTCTTGAAAAGAAACGTTTTATCGGAGAAAATTTGGAAACCTCGAATGTTCATACGGCGCTTTCCCTTAGCGCGGTAGATTAGCGACACGCAAAAGCAGCTTCTTTGCCATCTATCTGCTTTAATTGCTGAAATTCCGCATGCCTAGACACGCACAGTCGCACAGCGTAGATCGATCGTGGTATCATATAATCTAAAACTGTGTAGTGCTCAATTCAAAACTTCTCTGAAGCTTTGCTCTCTTAGATTGAAGAAATTTCAAAATGAGTGTAACTTCAACGCCAAGATGCGATGAAACCTGAAACACGAGTGGAAACTAAACTTGGGTCTGTGTGCCCGAAATCTTCTCTATCGAAGGGAGAACTCAAGCGAGGCTCCACTTGTTCCCCGAAGACTTCGGTCATCAGAAGAGGAGTTTGCTACCTGTAACCGAACAGCTTTGAACTGAACCGAGAAAGAAAGTAAAACTTGATTTGACCCGCCCCCCTTCTCCCATCGTAGCCATTTTCCTTTTTTATTCTTTGTCTATAGCTATATGTCTATTTTCAATGATCGAGCTTGTTCGCCAAAGTACTCGATTCTCACGCTAAACTGAGTTTGATTTTCCCCGTGTGTTATTCTAGTGAGCAGTTGTTCATTCCACACAGGACAAAGGCTGCGGCGAGCATCGTGCTTAGCGATATATCGATTGATCTGTCATTTAAACCTACGGAAAAGGATCGAAAAACAGGGTGCTCGCAACGGACACCTTAATAATCGATTTCTTGCCATAGCATAAAATGGGCAGTATCGATCTTGTCGCATCCAGTGGCGTGGCGTGCTCAGCGATTTATTGATTGATCTGCCATTAAAACCTATGGAAAAAGATCGATTAACAGGGTGCGAGCAACGGACACCTTAATAATCGATTTCTTGCCATAGCATCAAATAGGAAGTATCGATCACGTCGCATCCAGTAGCGTGGCGGGCTTTGCGATTAATCGGTTGATCTGCCATTAAAACCTATGGAAAAGGATCTAATATCAGGGTGCTCGCAACGGACATCTTAATAATCGATCTTCTACCATAGCTTGAAATGGGGAAATATCGATAATCGATCATTCACACCTCGCCACTGGTCGCAGCGCTCGACTCCAGGGGGGCGATGGCCTTCCAATTACGGTGGGAAAAGCGGACGCCCGGACGGGCACGGCTAAGGGCCCCGGAAAGCGAGCGGAGGGGCGGGGGGGGAGGGCAAACGTGAAAATTCGTATGACGGACAAGCTCCGGAGCTTGTCTCAGGGAACGGCCGGGAAGGAAAAAATCACACAACACGTGACGGTGTTTTGCATGAGTGCAGTGTTTGCTCGCCGCGCGAGAGCGGGAAATTAACACCCCGCCCCCCTGCCCCGCCCCCCGGAGCCCGTCGTCGCGGTGTAATCATGGGGGACTGGGGGAACA
>NW_017547203.1:280051-338911 GCF_001854935.1 Bemisia tabaci | reverse complement strand
GGCTCTGCAAGGAGGACTCGCTGTTTATTTTTCAGCACAAACGGCTCGTCCGGTTAAATGACCTCTATGAATTAATTTTTCACTCGGGTTTTTTTTCGCGCTTTTTCAATCTATTTTTTTTTATTTATTTATGTTGCCCCCGCCACGCGCCCCCGGCCGGACGCGACGTTTTCAGATTCCGCGCGGATGGCGGTCAGGCCGAGGGCGAGCGTGTGGGGGTGCGCGGAATTTTGGCGCCCCCGCCGGGACGTTTCTTTGCTCTCGGCTGGGGCTCTCGAGCTGCGCGCTGATTGCAGGTAATTATGCCCGCAGATGCAGTAAATAATGGAAATATTAATACGTACGCCGGATCGGGCTTTGCCCCCCTCGCGGTAGTTCCTGGTTTCCTGCGCGCCTTCGCCCCCGTCCTTCCTCCCGCGAAAATATTGCGGAGGTCGGTTGATGTGCTCGGAAGAATGTGTATGGACATTCCAGGGCTGCCGACGGTCTGAAAAATTGGGAAAATTTGGGATTCAGCGACGAGCCCGAAATGACAGGGAAAGTCAGGAAATTCGTGGGGAAAGTTTGGGAACTCGTGGGAAAATTCTGAGAATTCGCGAGGAATGTCTGAGAATCCGTGGGAAAAGTCAGGGAATTTCTGATACATAGGCTGGCACTGTATTTCCGGCGGTCTAAAAAACTGGGAAAATTCAGGAATTAGCGACGAGTCAAAAATGTCAGGGAATTCGTGGAAAAAGTCTGGAAATTCATAGGAAAAGTCTGGAAATTCGTGGGAAAAATCAAGGAATTTCTGAAACATAGGCTGGTACTGTATTGCCGGCGGTCTGAAAAACTGGGAAAATTAAGGAATTAGCGACGAACCAAAAATGCCAAAGAAAGTCAGGGAATTTGTGGAAAAAGTCTGGAAATTCGGGGGAAAAGTCTGGAAATTCGTGGGAAAAGTTTGGAAATTCATGGGAAAAGTTAGGGAATGTGTGGGAAAAGTCAAGAATATTTCTGATACATAGGTAGTGTATTTTTGGGGAAATTACTGAAAGGCTGCTGTAAAAGTACTCGTTTTTTGCCAGCCAGTTTTAGTCTACCTTGTCTAGGTTTCCTTTTATGTATAGCATCAGCACGATAGAATCACAATTAGTCGAGTCTCGATATGGTAGATTTCCATCTAAATTTATTTGTTTTATTTGTTTTATTCGTTTATTCTTATAATTTGTTTTTATATAAATGGGATATCATAATTACTGCACGAATTTGATTTTTCCTCAATCTTCACTCATTGTGTTTCATCTAAAATCAAAGGAAGCGTTTATCCCCTTACTTTTTTCAATCGAAATGTTTCTTCTTTTCGTGTGCCTTTCGCGATGCAACGAGAAACAAGGAGACGAAGACGCAATGGATTCTGTCCGATAAGATTGTTTAATCCGTGGCTTAGCTCTGGAAGTTTTTTTTCTGCCTCCTCTTCTCTTTCGGCTGAACTATCCGCTTCTGAGGAGCTTGATCCCTACGCGAACCACTGAACTTAGAGCGATAATATTCACGTAATCCCTGGGTAGCTTTTGGCGAGTAAACAAAAGGAACCAGCGGAGATTGGAAGCCGGTTGGCTTCCTCCTCATTTAATCACCCATTGTTAACTTTGGCGGCGCTGACACATCGGTCAAGAAATTAAACGATAAGACATGCCCTCTGACTTCCGAATCGGACTTTGTTTTTTGGCCTTTAAGTTCTACCATTCAGGGGATTCATCCCTAAACTAAAGATGAGCGATAATTTTTTAATTTGTGTTGTATCCAGAAATTACGAATTGTGGTGCCCCAAACTTTGGCTGCAGCAAATACATAAAAGCAAGCGTAATTAAGGAAAAATTTACTTGAACAAGATACGACGTTTCCTCTGCTCACCAAATCAGATTTTATTCTGTGGCTTATAAGTTCCACCATGCAGGGGACTCATCGAAAAACTAAAAATGAACGATAATTTATTAATGTAGGTATGTTGTATTCAGAATTAAGAATTGATGCGCTCCAAATTTTGGCTGCAGCGAATAGGAAAGTGGTTTTTCAAGGAGACTCAAAAATCTCAATGAGTGCGTATCCGGAAAGCCTAAACTTCTGTCCTAACTTCTTAATCTGCGTAAATGATTCGCAATTCTCGCTTCGAAAAGTGCACTCCAGCAAAAGTATACCATTTTAACACTGATGAATCGATGAAATCAGCATGCTTTAGGCGGGCTGATTTTTGAAGCAACAACTATAGACAACGGTTATAGACAAAGGCCAAGGGAAAATGGAGCAGTATTATCGGTTGAAACGGGTGGCTATGGACTAAGGAGGAAAATGATATGAACTAAGAATAAGGTCCTTCGTGGGTTGCCGTTAGTTAGTCTATTACTTATCTCCTTCTTCGATTGCAACCAACCGTCTTCACCGATAGGATCGCTTCATTTTTTCTTTGTCTTCTATGTCTATCGATTTCAATAATCAAGTCATAAGACAACCGTGATGGGTTTTGAGACGCAGTGTCAGGCTGGGAAATACCATCTTGGCCAGATTTTACGTCTGGTATAATAATTGCATTGCGTTTTGAATCGCCTTCAATCAATGGGTTCTACAATTTGCAATCCGTAGATGTTAAAATAAGCATCTAATGAACGCCGTGCAGCCACCCTTTGAGTTTCTGATAGCATGTCGTCAATATCACTAGACATAGCTGCCGTGCTAAGGAAAAACGGCTTGTGAACATTGGAGAGTTGCCAAATTTCCTCCGATAAAATGTTCATTTTTGAGTATCGCAATGAACATTTATTTTTGTTTTCAGAAACTTAAGTTGAAATTGCGAATAAAATTATCAGAAAAATTGGAGGAAATATATTTACAAATTTTCCCAAAAGTTTGTGATTTACCTAAGGAAATTTGGCAACGCCTGAATGTTCATACGGCGTTTTTCATTAGCACGGCAGACGGCAGATAGGCACAACAAAGTGACGCGATGCATTCGATTCCAATGAATTTGATAAATTGGTCCGTTGTGGCGGTGCGTAGTTTAGAAAATGGTATCTTCGCGAGAGTTTTCCTTTCTGTCCATCTTAAAAGCCTACTTCAAATTGGTAACAACCAGTCGATCCAAAGTTTTTGGCAGATATTTTATAATTCTTTGGCACAATTAGGCAACCAACGCTGAGATTCCCCTTGTTTTCAGCACGGCGCGCGACTACGCCATTAGAGGGGCATCCTGGGGTCCGGGGTTGGGGTCGGTTTCCCAGTTGCCAGTGATTAACAGTCGCCGTAATTTGCGGTTGCGGTGATCCCTATCACTCACCGATTAGACGGAAAATCTACCGGTTGCCGGCTCAAATCGAATTCTTTGGATTGTTCGAATTTTACAATGTTTTTTGATTTTTTAAATTTTAAATGTTTCTAATGAGTGGAAAAATCTATGTTAGTGTGAAGATTTCTTTCGGAAGTCGACGCTCAGAAAAAAACCACGTAAAAAGGGAATTTATCCAGAAGAATTCAGGGAATAGTCAGGGGATGTTCAAATGAAATTTTGCTAACCGCCCTGTGCCGGGTTTTGAAATGCTTTACCCCTGATATGAACGGAAGTTCTCTCTCCTTTTTATTCGATAATGTAGTCGAAGACTGAATTACTTTACTCGCCGATTGGGTTGGGAAACAAGCGCGACTTTCCGAAAGCGGTATCGCAGCGGCGCACAGTGGATCGAGTCAATTAGAGAGGTCGGACATGAAATTTTTTACTATAACTGCAAATTTCGATGTTTAATTTGTCATATTTTAAATTTTAAGGAGTGCGTCTAGAACAAAATTTCACGAGGAAACGAATGGAACCACTTTTGGACCCTCAAAGTTGTGTATAAACGGAGTTATAAGCGGTTAAAGTTTCCAAATTTTGTCCAACCTCTCCAATGGACTCAATCCACTGTGCGGCGCGGCGCAGAGCAAGACGAGCTTACTTGACGTCGCTCCTCTGACGTAAGCCTCCGTAACCGTTTTTCGAGATGAGCCCCATCCTCCGCCTAACCCCATGCTTCTCGGGGCTCACGCGGGCCGGAGATAGGGTTCCTCGCGAGGATGGATCGGGATCGGCGGCGCGGTGCGACCCCAGCTATCCTGCCGTGCTAAGGAAAAACGTCGTTTCAGCCATCAGGTGTTGCCAAATTTACCTCAATTAAATACCGAATTTACTCAGAGAATTTTAAATATTTCTCCAAATCTTCTAAATATTTCAAACGATTTTGTACACGATTTGATCTGAAATATTTGGAAATTTCAAACCTGAAAAATCAAGTTACAGGCTGTATTGACGTACCGTCCGTTCCTGGCTCAGAGGCCGATAGTGCCAGGTGCTGGAGTCGTAGCTTTCATTGCTGCGGGTGCTACGCCCGGAACTTTCGGCCTCTGAGCCCGGAACGCGAACGGTATGTCTATGTAGCCCATAAGTACGGTTTCCACGGCCGGATTTTTCATTTATTTTTCAGTGAAGGAGAAACGTGAATAACTTTCCTACAAAATACGTGTTTTTCTCGGGGAAATTCGGCAACTCTCGAATGTCCATACGGCTTTTTTACTCAGCGCGGCAGTGGTTACAGGAGCCGCGGCGCGCGGCTGAGCGGCGGAGCCTGGGTGTTTGCAAAACAAAGCCCAATAACTTTCGATTGATTCCACGTGGTCGGGCCGCAATTCCAGGCAATTGCAACAAGGACGATGCACCGATCATACAATTGAAGACGACCGGACTCCCGCCCTCGCCGGGCAACTAATCGCTCCAGTTACGCAACCGGGGATCGCGGACATTTTTAGTCGCTTCCCGCCCGCGGCCCTCCCGCTAAGGTCGCCTCCGCCTCCGGAAAGGTTGCCCGATTTTGCGAGAAAATTTTGATTTTTAACATTCCCGAAAAAAAACTCCGGCCGCAGAAGCCGTACATTACGGGTTATCTTGGGTGGTGGTAGGCACCAGGCACCTCTAGACAAAGTCTAAACTCGACAACATTCGAAGAATAAAGAGGAGATTTAATTAAAATATGGGTTAATAAGGCTAAAAGATTATTAAAACACTAAAACACAGGACGTTTCGAGCTGTTACCAGCTGTTCCAGTGGTTACGTGATAACGGCTGGGGTCAGGTCGCCACTCAATTATTTACTTGTTTTTAGGTTTTTCGCAGCTGAAAATGAGCTAGTAACAGCTCGAAACGTCCTGTATTTTAGTGTTTTAATAATCTTTTAGCCTTATTTACCCATGTTTTAATTAAATCTCCTCTTTATTCGTATATTGGGGCTATGTTTTTGTGCTTTGTTCAACATTCGAAGCTGCATGCAGAAAAAAACCTTGTGCATGGGACCCGAAGTTTAGGTCATATGGATCTCTGAAGTTTTCGGTTTGAGCATCTGAACACTTTAGGTCTAGCTGTCGAGGTTCGGATCACACATCTGAAGTACTTCGGTTTTCACATCCGAAAAACTTCGGTTCTCACGTCTGAAGTACTTCAGATGTAAGAACTGAAGTTTCAGATGCGTGTGATCCGAACCTCAGCAGCTGGACCTTAAGTGTTCGGATGCTCGATCCGAAAACTTCAGAGATCCATATGACCTAAACTTCGGGTCCCACGCACGAAGTTTTTTTCTCCGTGTGTTTGAGGGAGAAAGGTGGAAGCCAACCATAGACACACCTAACTCCCTTATTCTGAAAATTGAGTTGGATTTTATAGACTTACCGTCTGTATTTCGGGCTCAGAAGCCAAAAGTTCCGGGTATTACACCCGGAGAAATTGAAGCTACGGCTCCAGCATCCGTAACTTTTGGCCTCGGAGCCCGGAACGGACGATATGTCCATAGCCCGTACCTTTTTCACAGTTTTAGATTATAATATCGAACCGAAATGGCCTAGAATTTGCATGAATGAGCGTTCTACAAATATGAGTAAAATGCAAAAGCCAAGTCAAATACGTGCTTTACCAACGACGGGTCGTAACAATTGTAATAATGAATCACTCTGGATAATTTGAATTCGTAGATTGGCTGCCCTTTTGGGCCCTAAGAGCTCCATCACATAACTTCAAAATTATCGTATTTTCCGTACTCTCCCTATATAGGTACCCTATTTTGTATGTGTTAAATGAGGNGGGGGGGGGGGATCTGATTTGTCAGCACTATGTGGCAACTATGGCCTCCGATGCTGACGACGCTCGTTGATCAACTCGGGAGGACGAAGCAGTCTTCGGTTCAGCGGGCTGATTATTGACATTGATGATAGACAAAGCTTTAGACAAAGAATACTGAGGGAGTACGGAGCGAGGAGCGACCCAATTGGCTACAAAGGGTGGTTCCTATTCTTAGAGGGTAAATGATGGACTAAGTATAAAGTTTCTCGTGGGTTGCTTTGTTACCTGCACTTTTTGTCCATTGCAACCACTCACTTCCACCAATACACTGAAAAAAATGAGTTAGCGTCAGATGACTAAAAATGGTTTCTATACACTAACTCAAATTGTGTGATTTGGACACACATGATTTTTGGTTTCTATACACTAACCACTATTAGTGCTGGAAACTAATTCCGCTACTCTAATTCGAATTCGGTAGGGTTGGGGCAACCTAACCTAAAAACTGAGATATTAGTGCTGGAAACTAATTCCGCTACTCTAATTTGAATTCAGTAGGGTTGGGTCAACCTAACCTATAAAAACTGAGAGAGGAGAAAAGTTCATAGCGAATGATAGCTGGACAATACTTTCAGGAAAAGAAGATTTCTTAAAAGAAGAGAGGTAAAAATTAACTGACCGCATCCAAATGAACGACAGAAGAAAGGAATATCCCATAGGTATGTGCAAGTAGACAGAATTATCCTTTAGAGAGACACACACTCACACATGAAATGGTAGCGAATGTTCACACTGAATAAACTAAACAGGAAAATTGATCTCCGCAATTCTGTGACCGAGAGAACAATTAGCTAGCGATGTTATCCTGACCACAGGTTTTCCTCAGGAAGGATAAATAATCAACTTTGAATCTCGAAAGACCAATACCCCAGACACAAAACCGATCTCTCAAAGGAAACATATCTCATCCGAACACTTGAGATATTCTTTTGAAATTACGGAAGAACACAAATTATAGAAGTAAGCAGTCTAATTTCACAGATTTTCGTAACATATGTAAACTGAACGCGGAACGCTTTAATCACAATTTAATAAGGAAAATTGACAACTTCAACGAAGATCATGCTTGTTTATGTTTTGAATTGAACATACGATTTCTTACCTTATCAGGTTTCAATGTTGCTTTCGAACGTTTTCAGATAAGAGAGGACACTATTAATAATACCGAGAGTATTTAAACTGTCGAACGAACCCGAAATTTCACATTTTAATTGATTTTCACGAGCTGACGCGATTGAGGCTGCTATACCGTCGCCGTTTTGTCGAAACTAAACAAATGTAACGGAAAATGTGGGAGTTAGAGTTGAGGGCGAATTAGTTTAACCCGAAGGCGAATTTGTTCTACTACAGCGCTACTTTTACTGTTAGTGCGTTGATCCAATTCTGATTAGCACTATAGTAAAGTCAAGTCAGCGTATGGAGCGAAGAATTGATCGGTGCTTCAGTACAATAAATTAGTTCTGAAGTCTTATTTTGATTCTACCTGGCGAGAACTTACCAAATTAGTTCTCAACGCTAACTACTTTTTTTTCAGTGTAGGATCCCTCCGTATCCCTCTTGTCTTCTTTGTCTACGGCTTTGTCTATTAATTTCAATAATTTGCCCGCTGGGAGGATGCGCTGAAACTGTAATCACAAGGCCCTCCATAAATTACATCACCCGAGTAGGGAGGAGGGGGGTCTAGCGGTGGATGACGGTGGGTAGCGGTGACGGAAGGGGGGGGCGGGATCAAGCCAAGGATGACGATATGTATTGATTTTCATCGATTTTCTGCGTTTGCCCCCCAAAAAGGGAGATACGGTGAGGGAAGGAGGGGAGGGGTCAAAAAATTGAAAAAATGGGTGACGTAATTTATAGACGGCCCCTATGGTCTTAAACGGAAAGTTCAGTAGAAACTAGAGTACTCTATATTGGGGGAGTATCGACAAGTCACTAATTTTGGAGGTTAGATCATGGCGCTCTTAAAGCCCAAAACTGCAGCGAACTTCTTTTCTCGATAACCCCCAAGAACACCCGTATTTAGACTTATCGCCAGCGAAACTGCGAAAACGAGTACAAAATCGTTCACGCGTGTTTCAAAATCTCCGTTGCTATTTTGTATCATCAAAGGAGGACGGACCAACGTCATTCCTTGAAATTTTCACATAATGTTCTTCACACACGAGAAAAAATTATGGAAGTCTTCAAGAACTAACGTTGACGTCGAGTATTTTTCAATTTGAAAAGTATATTATGACAGGCCTCAACATGACCTCAAACGCTTAAATGTTTATCAAATAATCAACAATTCCCTGCGTCATTTGCAGGAAAACATTGAGTGTTAAGTTTTTCTTGTGTTCAATTGTCAAGGCCAAAAAACAGAAAACAAAATGTCATTCTCTCGTATCCAGAACAATTTCATGTTAAAACATGTGATCTATAAGTTCATAGAATATTCCATTAATATTCACTTTTAATGTTCACTTAATATTCCATTGCAAACTGCCTGAGCTGAACACTCTCCCCCCCTCAGTTTCATACTGGTGCGCATTAGAGTTTTAAAAATTTATTTTTGACTCTAATTTTAATTTTTGGTAATTCTTGGCTTTGTTTCCCCGCGCAATGGTGTGGACCCAGCACCATTTCTCCACCTTGTTACATACAGTTTCGGGCCCCTTTTTAGTGTTTAATTTTTTCATAAGTTCATAGAGTTAAAAGTAAAAGAGAACATTTTCGCAAAACTATTCTTATGTAAAATCAAGTTTGGAATTATTACGAATAGTTTTAATGTGTTTACTGTAACTACAATTGTTATTTCTAAATTTCAAGCACAATTTTTAATAATAATGTCAAATTCACTCGGTTAATTTCAAAATCCGCTTTAATTTTCGGAAGGCTCGTAAATACAAGTTAGCTTCGGAGGAACAAATCAGACTAACAAATTGATGATTTGTAAGATGTCGAATTTGATATTTGGTTTCCTCACAATCGTAGTATCCGTTAATTGTGAAATTTCCGGTGTATTCAGCTTCTCCACCCTGGAAGATTCTGCGGAAGCTAGTTGGGAACCTCTAACATCAATGGCATTTAATATATGTCAAGAAATAGTTACAAGAACCGAGGTAAGGCTGTTGTATACAATAAAAATTGATTCGTATGCACCATTAACACACTTCATCCAAAACTTACACGAGACCTCAATTAAAACTATTTCAATATCGCATCATAGCAGAGTGACAAGCTCAATAGTCACTGGTGAAGCCAAAAATATCATCTTCATTCTCGACGATTTTCAAGAGCTATTCGACTTGATTTTTTCTACGATTTCACAAACCGAACCGAAAGAAAAAAATGAGAAAATAGTAACAGGTCCTGAAAGAAATGAAACGAACTCTCAGAATCACTTTAAGACAGTCCTACCCCGATACTGCATTAAAGTTGACGAACGTTTCCTCTGGTCGAGAAACGGGGAAGTCTGCAGCGAAATTGTAAGCATTACAAGTGCCGAATTGAATGATGCCTCACATTTGAGCGATCAGATTTTCAATGCAACACGCGGTTTGTACCTTAACAAAATTTGGAATTTCAAAAACCACCTAATAATTATGGTTAAAAATGCTTGTCGTAACCCTGGAATGGCAGTGCCGGAAACCTCCCCACGAGGTTTATCCGAAAATGTTGTATCATACTTGCATGACTCAGGTAGCCTGCTGTTCTGCTTCAAGTTCTTTTGGCGATTCTTCAAAGGTCGAAGAGTTGTCATTTGCTTCCCAAATGACTGTGCAAAATACGATGCATTTACAGAGGACCTCATTTCGTACAGAAACCACCCTCATGAAACTTTTTTCGACTTCTCTTGGAAAAATATGCATGGAAAACCTATCGTATCGACTCTCGGTTTTATGCAGAATCCTGGTTTAAAGGTCTCAAATCGCCCTCTCTGGAGCAATTACGGTGGCTTTTACAAAGAACTTGTGAGTCATTTATCACGCTCTGTGAATTGCACTTTGAAACTTATACCCACTGTTGATGAAAATCTAGCAATCGAGAACAGCTTGAAACACGGCATTGAGCTTTCCTTGTTTGAAATTGGCACCTTTTTGAAGGGGACTGATGTTTCAAAATTTGACTTTTCGCTGAGCTTTGATACAAGTAGTATATGCATCGCCACTCCACTCAGCGGTTTTATGTCCCAAAGTTTAGTCATTTTTAAAAGTTATTCACCGGTTGTTTGGGTTTTTATTTGCGTTACTATCATTACTTTTGTTTCCATGCAATATGTCTTTCAGTATTTGCAGTGCGAATTATTCCATCGTCTCTATACGGATGCAGACATCGATTATTTAAGAGACAACTCGGCTCTATTAACCGTTTACGCTTATTTTACGTGTGGGAGCCCACCATCGCTGCACCTTGGCCATTTTTTCACTGGGAAGATCCTTTTTGTCATCTTCAGCTTCAGCGCAATTATCATCTCAACGGTTTTTCTGAGTGGCATGACAACGCTCCTTAGTGAGAAAGTAATGTATCCTGAAATTGATTCTTTAGAGGCGTTAGAGAAGTCGGAACTTTTCGTTCAATCTTTCGAGAGATTCGATGACAACATGTTAAGTTTTTTGGCAGAATTGAACCAATCCAAAGCTCTAGAAGCAAAATTCATCGACAGCATGATATTTTATGTTGATTTGTTTTATGTAGAATTAGTTGCAACCTCGCATTATATAAACGCTAATAACACTTTAATGGGGTTCGAGTGGAATTTTCAAAATCTGACTGAAAAAGTTGAGAAAAATATTATTTCTATAGCTGAGACAGATGCAGTTCTATTAAGCATTCCATATTCGTCGACCCCCAGAACAGATCTTCGGATACGACATTATGTCCTTGAAGACGGGTGGTTCGAGTACCATCTGATGAAAGAAAGTTTGATGACGTATCCCTTGATGTTTTCATTCCCGAAAAATTCTTTTTTCTTTGATACAGTTAACAGTATGATTGGTCAATTTCTCGAGACAGGGCACGCGAAAATTATTTTGGGAAACAATGCAGATCCGAGGATAAATGAAATGATTTCCTTATCTGCAGATAGTAGAAAGCCACGCGCATACGGCTTGGATGATTTGCAAGCGGCCTTCATTGGTCTTGGCATCGGCTTGTTTTTGAGTTTTCTCACTTTTGTAGGGGAAATTCTGTCCGATCTATTTCAACACACAGTTATTTTAATACTTCTCAAAAAATGGAAGAACTTTCTTACAAAGAAAATCCGAAAAAAAATTTCGAGACTTTTTTTGTAAAAAAAATGCAATGAATTATGTATTTCACCGGAAAAAAAATGGATTGGCAGCCGCTGAGAATCATCTTTGCCCTTTTTTACAATACCGCATACTGTATGCAGGCTGTGCGCCCGTATAACCACGACAATTTATGATACAAATATTTTAACTCTGGTGTGAGCGGTGAAGTATCGCGCAAAACTGAAGGCGTTTTCGACTGGTGACAACACTCGAACCTCGCTCATAACAATAACACGTTCCTCGTATGCGGATAACCCATAACCCTCCCGTCGTTTTATTGTTAGTTAGTTGGTTTAGTTCGTTAAATTAGTTAAATTAATTAAATTAAGTAAATGTTTACAATGTTACAATTGTACAATGGAGAATTTGCAGACACAAATTTTATTGGTTCATCTGAGAGTACTTAACGATGAGCTGACTTCGCAGTATTTTTCATAATTTTGTTCTGACATGGGTTTGAGAAAAATGGATTTAAAAGTGAGAAAATGTGCCGCCATATGACGTCATCTGGCGGCATTTTCCATCGAAACGCATGTCTTTTAGCAAATTAGGTTATATTTTGTCACATTTTCTCCAATAATTGTTCAATTTAGAAACCAAGGATACCCTCGTGCTCAGTTTCCCTAGTCGTATCATTTTAAAGATGACATTCACAAAATTTAAGACACCTGCAAATTCTCTTTCAGAAGAATCTTGCAAAACTGTACACATTAAATCACAAAAATCATATTAATAAAAATATAATAAGAAATATGTATAGAGTAAATAATATTTGCAAGAATTGCAGAACTGTTTGTCTTTCTGGTAGATCGTCTTCCGCATCCTCGCCAGTCGCCGGGATGCGGCCCGGGGTCCGGGACTCGTGACTCGCCCGCCCCCGCGCAGCCCAACAACCGGGAATTTTATTGGAATGGCCTTATCGTGATTTCGATATTAAAGAGGTGTTTCCAGCTTATTTTTCCCCGTTCGCGTATTGTTTCGGAGCGGCTCCACCGCGTCGGCCGCCCGCAGGATCCGACCCCTCCAATTATTTCCGTCTTGTTGAAAAATGGCACCCTCCATCCCCTCCCCCGCCCTGTCATTTGGATCTTCTGTCCTACTAAGGGAGAACGCCGTATGTACCTTCAAGTGTTGCCAAATTGCCCTTGATAAAACACTAATTTCCTAGTGAACTTATGGATATTTGTCTTCCAATTTTTCAGATAATTTTGCTTGCAATTCAACCGAGAATTCCTGAAAATTTCAAGGGAGAATTTTCATGACTTTGATAAAAAACGAACATTTTATCGAAGGAAATTTGGCAACTATGAAATGTTCGTACGGCGTTCTTCCTTAGCTCGGGAGTCTTGGCCTTCTTGCATAAGGGCTCCGAGTTGCCTCCATGGATTCGCCGATAAATCCGAATCGGAGAGCAAACTTCGGACAAAAAATAAGTCTAATAATGAAAATGAAAGTTGTAGCCCGCGAGCAGACGCAAACCAAGTATTTATGAGACCTCGCGACCCTGTCCCAACGGCTTCCCACAGAGTACAAGGCATTTTCGGGATCACCATCTTTTCTCGTGTGAGGGGAAGGATGTCGTCGTAGCGCAAGTCGACCGGATGGATGAAGAGAGGCCATAACGAAAATTTGTACAGCCGCATAACCCTTAGGGAAAAGATTACCTGCATGAGAGATTTTTTTCTTCTTCTTCTTTTTTCCCTTTTAAATGAGTTTTATTCATCATACTTGTTACTGGTAAATTTAAAAAATAAAAGAGATTAACTTAAAACTATGTTGTCTTCTATCTACTCGTTGTCAACCAGGTGTTGACACGCCGGAACCTTCATCCGACGCTTACCAAATTCGAGCTGTTTAATTTTAACTATATTAATTATCATTTTCTCTATTACGTACCAATTTTCTTTACATTCTAACATTAATGGGATTAAATTGCTTATTGTAATTTTCTGTTTCAGGTGTGTTTCAACTTCCTCTCTGTCTTTTTTAAACTTGTTGCACTCGAAAAAGGTGTGTTCCGGTGTGTCAATCGATCCACAGAACGGACTGTCTGGAGACTCCCTCAGGTTAAATCTTTTTAAGTACTGTCCAAAGGCGCCATGCCTGCATGAGAGATTACCGTCTAAGAGATGGGCACAAAGCTGGTTCTCTTCTCCGGAAGACGATTAAATAGGAATACGCGCTTCGGTCTGTCAATTCAGCCTGCAGTCTGGTGAAACTTTTTCAAAAATCACTGGGAACAAAATGTCTCTTTGATGCAGAGTCCTGGTTTTTAAATTTGACAAGAAATAATACTCTTGATTCAACACTGGAAAGAAAAACACACATTGGATCTAGAGTCCAGACTCTTAAAAACATCGACAAGAAATAATACTCTTGATTCAATCAGAATCTAGCTTAAATCAAGAACCAAGCCTCTTAATTTGAGCGGATTTCCTTTTGATCTAAGCTTAAATCTGATTGAGTCTGGAGTCCTTTTTCTTGTCAATGTTTTCAAGAGGCTGGACTCCAGATCCAATGTGTGTTTTTTCCAGTGTATGCCAATACCACCTAACTCACTCTTCAGTTTTTATTAACCTAAATCCCCCTTCTACGTTGATGGTTACGAATAAAATTCCAATTAATTTTTCAAATCTATGCCGGAGCCGTTGGTATTAATTTATGTTTTTTATAATGTTTTTTTCCAGTGAACCGGATTTTCGCTTGGATCGAGAGCCAAGTCCTTTAATTTAAACCGCTTTTCTTTGGATTCATGGAAAAATCCGATTTATCCAGAGTATCTTTCCTTGTCAAATTTTTTAAGAGTCTGAACTGTGGATCCGAGAGACTTTTCGCCAGCGAAGTCTTGGCTACGCTTCCGCCAAGTCCGGGTGAATAATTTTCGCGGCATTTCCGGACGGTGGGGTTCGGGAACGGAGCTTTGCTCGGTTTGAGCGATGGCCCCGTCCGGAAAGCTCGGCGGTGGCCGGGGCACCCCCGGGGAAGCGCGATCCATCTTCCGGTCGGGCGAAGGCAGGGCTCGGCGGGTGGCCCGGTTTATTGCCGGTAAACGGACAACCGGTCGCCGGTCGCCAGTCACCGCTATGATCTACGAGACGAGTTCCGCGAGGCGCGCATCGCGCATCGCCATGTCCCGCCCGACCCCGACCGACCACGTGACTTTTAAACTACGCACTTGGCCGCGGACATAGCTACTGCTCGTCCTTCGCTACGCAAAAGTGCGGCCAAGGGTCGTATTCCGCCGTGCTAAGTAGAGTCCTTTTATACTGAGAGTCAAGACGACACCATCTCATGGAGTCACAAACGGGAATAAAAATTACAGAAATTGAACGTTTTCTGTAATCTTTGATCGGCCCATTCTCAAATTCCTTTCTCCGTCCCTCCCTCATTCCGTTTGTTCCTTGCCGAACCCGTAATTCCCTGGTCCATTCCAGATTATAATCTTTGTAATCGGTGAAAATGTAATCTTTACTCCCGTTTGTGAGACTGTGAAGGCCTAAAATACGGAAACCAATCAGAAATGGATTCACATCGTCTTGACTCTCAGTATAAAGGGACTCTAGTGCTAAGGAAGAACGCAGTATGAACATTCGAGAGTTGCCGAATTCCCGCGAATAAAACATGTATTTTTATAGGAATTTATGCATATTTTTCCTTGAAATTTTCCCATATTTCAGATTAAATCACGAACAAAATCTCCTGAAAAATCAGAAGAGATCTATTCAGATATGCCCCTAAAAATTCGTCATTTGTCGAAGGAAATTAGGCAACGCCTGATGGCTCATACGGCGTTCTTCCTTAGCGAGGCAGTATTCATGCATGATGCGTATTTTCGCGTCGGACCGGGTAGAATACCTTGATTGAGAGAGTGTTGAATAGTTATCGCCAACAACGCTCGCATTGCATTTGGTGCAATGCGAGAAGTATTCATGCAGTCTTGTAGGCGCTACGCCGACCGCACTGTTAGGCGCAATGCGCGAAGTATTCCTACAGCCTTGCAGGCGCCAATATGAGTCGGACACCGATCGCACCGTGTTCGGCGCGATTATTCGAACTTGCGTTAGGATAATCACGGCATCGAAAAATGGGGTTTTAAAGGCCCATATTGTGTTTCGAAGCCGCATGCCGTCCAATTTATTGTCCCGCGGGCGCACGTCAAACATAAGAGTGATCAAACTTTTCACTACTGCGTGGCGCGAGCCGTGCTCTCGGCAGATCGATCCACTGGCAGTGGTATGGCGTGCTTTGCGATGTATCGATTGTTATGCCGTTTAAACCTTTGGAAAGGGATCGATAAACAGGGTGTTCGCAGTGAACACCTTAATAATCGATTCTTTACTATAGGTTTAAATGGCATAACAGTCGATACATCGCAATTCACGCCACGCCACCGATCACTGGATATTAGATGAAGAGCTCGAACTGCACTCGCGTCAGTGAAATCAAATCCGAGGATCCAGGTCATTGCTAATTTTTCAACCGAAGTGTTGTTTAGTTCTGCGTGATCATATTTGCCGTGCAGCGAGGAATGTAAAAAGTTGCCTATAATTTACGAATCATTCACCTCGTACAGCTGGTAGACGCTGATTGGAAATTGCCATGGAATCAGCGCCTGGCATCTGGATGGATGTATTCTTCCGTGTAATGAAAGTCAATAATATGACATGAACTAAATAAACTTGTCTTACGTTACAGTTGTTGTAAGTCATTGCTAGTCAATCAATTCCTGTCCACCATTTCTGCACTGGAAAAAGAAGCCTCTTAGATCCTGAGTCTGGGCTCTCAAAAAATTTGATAAGGAAATATGCTATTGATTCGATCGGATGCTACTTGAATCAAAAGGAAATCCGCTTAAATTAAGAGGCTTGGCTCTGAGCTAAGAGCGCTGATGGGCCCAGCCCGTATTCCCGGTCAGCGGTGCCAGCGGGGTAATTATTGACTTGATAGACAAAGCCACAGACAAAGAAGACATATAGGGATTCTATTTGTTGAAACGGGTGGTTGTTTTATACCAAAGGGGAAAATGATGGAATAACTACAGGGTCTCCCGTGGGTCGCCCTTACTTACTCTATTCTTTACCTCGTTTGTCCATTGCAACCACCCGCTTCCACGGAAAGGATCGCTATATTTTCAGTTTGTCTTCTTTGTCTATTGCTTTGCCTATCAATTTCCATAATAAGCCCGCAGTTCGGCCCTCCCTTTTCTTTCTTTGTCTATAGCTTTGTCTATGAATTTCAATAATCAGCCCGCAGCCACTCCGCGATAAGGTGGGTCCGCGAAACCAGACGCCGCGCCGCCGCATAGTGGATCGAGTCAATTGGAGAGGTCGGACATGAAATTTTTGACTAAAACTGCAAATTTTGACGTTTTTTTCGTCATATTTTTAATGTTTAGGGGTGCTTCGAGAAGAAAATTTCACGAGAAAACCAATGGAACCACTTTTAAAACCTCAACGTTTTGTATAAACGGAGTTATAAGCGTTTAAAGTTTCCAAATTTTTTCCGACCTCTCCGATTGACTCGATCCACCGTGCGCCGCAGCGGAGGAGCGGGTGCATGAGTGAGTCAATGAATTAGCGAGGACGAGGGTCAGTGGCAAGCGTGACGTAACAATAGAGGCCGTGGCAGTGTCATTCATCGACGCCCGGTGCCGGAAGGGGGCGTCGGCGTCGGCGCGCGGGGGCGGGGGTGGGCGGGGGCGGGTCACGTCGCGGTGGAAAGGTGAAAGTCAAGTCAGGTGAGCGGTCACCCGCGAGTCGGATGAATGAAGCCGCCGCCGCCGCCGCCGCCGCCGCCGCCGCCGCGGCACTTTTTGCACATCGCCCGCCTCAATCCAGGATTACGTGGGCCTCGGCCGATGACGTTGTCCAAGGAGCTTCGCCATTCTACTCGATTCGCATCGTGAAAGGGTCATTTGGATAAGAAAATTAGCTACATTTACATTGAGAGTTTTTGATAAGGACTATCAGAGTTGCCATAGTTGGATTGCATTTTGCAAAAAGGAACCACTAGCATTGCAATGTTGCTAAGATTGTGCAACTTCTTTTATCTTGGAGGAAAAGCCCGATTATCCATTAATAGCTCCTATTTTACTCGCTAAAAACTGTAAATTTAAGACAGAAATTACCATCTAAATTTCATAGCTTTTCACGATTTCCGCAATTTTATTGCAAAAGATGAAGTTGCACAATCTTAGCATCATTGCAATGCTAGTGGTTCCTTTTTGCAAAATGTAATCCAGTTAGGGAATACCGGAAAAGGGGAAATTTCAAGGAATTTTAAAAAGTCAGCGAAAACCTGGAAATGCCAGGGTAAGTGACGAATGTGTCGGGGAAAAATCGCCAAGTCACATTCTGCTTCCTTCTGCTAAACGCGGTCCAAATGTATGTGTATTACCGAGTGATGTTTCCAACGTGGAGAAAACCTCTGTTTCCCAGTGGCGAGGCGTGAATAATCGATCATCTATATTACCCTATTTAAAGCTATGGTTAAACGATCTTAAGGTTACGAACACCCTGTTCATCGATCCTTTTCCATAGCTTTAAGTGGCAGATAAATCGATTTGTCGCAAAGCATGCCACGCCACTGCTGTTGCCCGTAACGATTATAATACGTACTACCGTGGTGAAAAATCTATCACCGTGTGTTTTTATAGGAGTGTAGTTGAGGCTTTCCCGATGCGCTCATCGGGGTTTTTGAGCAATTTTCTCCGGAAAGTAACTCCCTTATTTGGACCGCGTTTATCAGAAAGGAACCAACCCACATAAAGTTGAAACTGAGAAAAAGAAGTTTGAAGGTCTATTCCTCCATAAGACCTGATGTAGAAAATAAACTGTAATCCCTCTCTCCAAAGGCCTTTTATTTTTTTTTTTATTTTTTTACTTTGAGTTCTTGGCGGGAGAAAATATATGCCTAGAGGAACTCAAGAACATTCTTAACTAATTTACTCGAAAATGTGGGTTGGTTCCTTTCGGAGAAACTCGGTCCATCAACTCTATCCAGTGTTCGAAACTCACAGGCGCCAACGCACCAAATGCGACTCAAAAATCGGCCATGGCGCCTAAAAAATGAAGACTCTGCACCAACGTGGTCCCTAAAAGTTGTCCCCTAACTATCTGAATTTTCATAATAGGTGATTATTCGAAATTTCCAGCACCACAAGTGAGAGCTTTTTCTATTCTTCACGATTTCATCATTTGTGATTTTGTCTTCCCCAAGTTACGACTGCTTACTATTTCTGTTACGATAACATCTTGCGTCTATATTTTCACTAAATGCGCCGTAATACATTGGCAAAAAGTCAATTTGGCCCCTAAAAAATCTTCAATGGCGCCTAAAAATCGGGCTTGATGCGCCACATGGCTCCTAACACTCAAAAGTGAGTTTCCAACACTGGTGATGATGCTCCGGAATCGGGGTTCGGGAATGCGAGTTGGGAGCCCGGAACTACGGGTTTGGGGGGCGCGCGCGCGTCACGCGTCTCGGCACGCGCTCGACCGCGCGCGCGTCGAGCCGAGTCAAGCCGACTGACACACTTTACCACTTTACCGAGTCGTCACCGAGGCCCAAGACGGAGATCCAGCAGGAACCTCAAGTCCTCGAATACGCGCCGCACGCTGGAGTCTGCGTTTCGTTCATTCCTAACGAATTTCATCATTTCACAACTTCTCTTGGCTCTTGAAAAATAGTGTTAAGTCGACCATGCACGGAGGAAAAAAACCTCGTGCGTGGGACCTGTTGTTTAGGTCGTATGGATCTCTGAAGTTTTCAGATTGAGCATCTGAACACTTTAGATCTAGCTGTTGAGGTTCGGATCATACATCTGAAACTTAAGTTCTTCGGATGTGAAAACCGAAGTACTTCAGATGTAAGAACTGAAGTTTCAGATGTGTGATCCGAACCTCAACAGCTAGATCTAAAGTGTTCAAATGCTCAATCTGAAAACTTCAGAGATCCGTATCACCTAAACTTCGGGTCCCATACACGAAGTTTTTCTCCGTGTGCTATGTTTCTCTTGTATCCGTAGCAAAGGACCCAATTTTCCCAAGTAAACTTAGTATGAGCTTTGCTCAAATTAGAACATTGCTTATTCATTTTTTCAATCGTTTTGTTATCAGAACAGCAATCCAGAAAATGTTCAAATTTGTTTATTATTTTTCCGACCAAACCTACGTAACATCTTTTGACTGGCAGTGCCCTACCCTCATGTCGGGCCGAACTATCTCTTGTGAGATACACGAAACGTTTATGAGGTTTGGTGACAGTCGGTTAAAGTTCGATGTCTGTTTGCAAATTTTTTATCTCCACGAGACACCTTCCCCAAAAAAAAAAAAATAGTAGAGGACCCATAAAGAAATAGTACGGACTTGTCGCAATCTGAACGTCTTAGGGTCCAAAAGAACAGCCAACCTTTGAAGAAGGAAAATACACAATCTAAGACGTCCTTGGAGTGCCAAAATTCTCCAACTTTTCCCAGTTGCTCGTGGCTCTCGACCTTGGAAATGGATGACCACTGACCACTGACTGGAGTACCTGCATAATAGAGAGTAATGCTTGGATGTGTTGAATACAAGAGCTCAAATGGAAAATGTTTGCCCGGTGACGTCACAAGGCGGTCCATTTCTCAACTCTCAACTCACTAGTAAAGTACCTAAATAGGTACTCAATATAGTGTGCGGAGAGTACGGGCGTGTCGGAATATGGAGCTTTTAGCGCTCAAAAGAATTGCCAATCCTTTCAAATGAAGATTTTCACCGTCAGTCAAGCAAATCTATCATACCAAAATGGCCAAGAATGTTCATAAATGAGCGTTCTTCCGCAAAAATTAGTATATTAATGCCAAAAGTACGTGAAATGTGTGCTATACGAACGACGAGTCGTAAAAATTGTAATAATAAATCACGCTTGATACTTTTAATTTATAGATTGGATGCCCTCGTGGGCCCTAAGAGCTGTAATTTTCCAATGCCAAATTTTCCCAGTTAAATTATTAAGTTTTGAATAAATTCATGAATTTTTTTTTAAAACTGTGAGCTTGTAAAGCGAATTGCAATCATAATTCTCCGAAAAATTGGAAAGAAAATTATATTTAAAAGGTTCCCCGAAATATCGTATCCTGTGGGGAGTAAAAATTGACTAAATTTGGCTATGCCTTAAGAGCTCATAAGACGTTTCTCCAAGCACACACGATCGCTGCACCACTCGCTTCATTCTTCGTGAACAGCGTTGTCTACTCATTATACCGTTCAATTTTCTCTTAACTTGAACGACAGCAGCATCCATCATTTTTTTATCGATTTACACGCATAATTCTCTAGGCAGTAACCGAGGCGACACTGGCTCAATGGCCCGTCCGTCGACGACATCGTCATGAACTTGCGAATTTACTCTCGGGAAGCGTCGCTCCCCATCATCACGAAAGCGGGACTTTGGTATGCTGCTAAGGAAAACGCCGCATGAGCCTTCAAACGTCGCCAAATTTCCTTCAATAAAAACCGGATTCACTGGAAAATTTTTGACTATTTTTCCTCACCTTTTCCATGCAATTTTGTTCGCAATTCGACCCAAAATATCTGAAAATTGAGAGGGAAAATGTGTATATCTTTCCCCCAGGAATACATGTTTTATCCTGGAAAATTTGGCAACCCCGAATGTTTTTACGGCGTTTTTCCATAGCATGGCAGTATGGGTCTGAATCCAAGTCGGACAAAACCGTTGTAAACTGCACGCTGGCAATTTGTCTCTGATTTGCGAACAAGTTATCCCGATGCTTGCATCACTCAGTTTCCTGTTTTGGCATGATGTCAACCGGGGCAGGGAAACAGTCTTTGAGGGTCACAAATTATCCACCACGTTGTCAGAGTGGTGTGGCGTGATCTGCGGTTTGGTCATAATAAGGAATTTCATCTCAACTTTTTTGGTCCAATCTAAACTACACAGAGAAGATTTTTTCGTTGGATCAATAGAAATTCCAATGATCAGTCCCCGAACAAGAATTCTTGTCGAGTCAACAGGGAATTTCCTTCTTCAAAACGCTATTTCTGATATTTTGTAGAGCTATCCTGTCACTTCAAATTTATTTCCGGGTTAGTCGAGTGTAATTAGTTATTACTAAATTCTCAGTTGGTTTTGTTGAGAATCTAGACACTGTTCTCTGTAGATGACCACATTTCATTATATTATTTTTGTTTCCCAATTGAAAAAAGGGTTGGAACTACATTCTAAATTTCGTGGGCATTTCGTTGTTTAGCGAATCCCGGTATAGAATTTTTTTTTCATGTTCACTGGAAAAAAACACATTGGATCTAGAGTTCAGACTCTTGAAAACATCGACAAGAAAAAGGACTCTTGATTCAATCAGATTTAAGCTTAAATCAAAAGAAAATCCGCTCTAATTAAGAGGCTTGGTTCTTGATTTAAGCTTAAATCAGATTGAATCAAGAGTCCTTTTTCTTGTCAATGGTTTCAAGGGTCTGTACTGTAGATCCAATGTGTTTTTTTTTTTTCCCAGTGTTGTTTTCGTTTATCTATCTATACACCAATACATGAGCCAAAATTAAGAGAAAATGTCTTCGAATTAACAGAAAAATTCAAATAATCTTCTTGAGATTGACCGAAATTATTTGGTAAGAGTAAATAAAAAGCTCCCACGATTGAAGGAAGGCAACAAAAAATTGACTTTACGTATTTAATGCATGCTCCATCCGAACCCTGAACTCCGACAACAAGGTAAAGGCCAGTTTTTTACGAAGGAATATAAAATCAATAATACACGTAATTTGATGTAAGCGGAGACTGATATCGATTGAAACCCGAACGCCGCGACTTTACGACTGCACCACAGTCGCACCAAACGAGCTTTTTAAATCAGTCGAAGCGATTCCCGCGGTTTTTTATTCGAAAACTCGATCATAACCCTTTATTAAAAACGCAATAAGTTGCGTGGCATTTTCAATTCCCCGTTGAAATAGCTCAGAAGTTGCATGTTTCCACCTCCGATTCTCAAGCCACATACGCGATGAAGATAGCTGTAAAGCGACAAATGTTTAATCCTCTCGCAAGCTGTGACTTTCTGACACAAGATGAACAGGGATTAACGGTAACCTACGTGCTTGCGTTCTTCTTTTCCGAAATGATGAACTCTCAATTTTTCATCTCTGACGCATAACAGTATCGCGAGCTCACCTTTTACTATTAAAACATAGCCTCGAACCCAGTAGCGTGGCGTGCTTTGCGATGCATCGATCGATGTGTCATTTAAACATATGGAGAAGGATCGATAAACAGGATGTTCCCAACTAACCCGTTAAAAATCGAGTCTTTTCCGTAGCTTTAAATGGAGAAATATCGATAATCGATCATTATTCGCGCCTCGCCTTTGTTTGAAAGACCCCGAACTTGAATAAGAGATTCACTCATTTTGGCCTGTTGATGATGACTGAACTCATCAGTGGCGAGGCTTAGTTGATTGATTATCAATATTTTCCCATTTGAAGTTATGTTAAAGAATCGATAACTAAGCCGTTCGTTTCGAACACCCTGTTTATCGATTATCTCCCATAGTTTTAAATGGCAGATCAATTGATGCATCGCAAAGTACGTCCGCGGCTGGAAATCATAATTATGGAGTCGAGATATTTGCAAAGGCAATTTGTTAAACTAGATTTCGTTGTTCATGTTCGCTGTACAAATTGCTCCGCGTGACCCATAAGTCATCGTCAGGCCAAAATATTCTGGAACCAGAGGGTAACTCATACACAACGTATACTGTTGGTAATAGATTGAGCAGAGCCTTGATTTGTGTATAATGTCACTCATTTGTTTCTATCCATTGAAATGTAATCACTCGTTAATCGAAAATCATAAAATTGAAGAAAATAGAATAATCGAAACTAAAATCCCCCAATACCTAAAAATAAAAAAAATAAAAATATAAAACCAATTTATTAATAAATAAATCCTTCCAGGCACACGGTTTTTCCTCTGCATACTTGATGGATTTGAATTCTGATTTGCTACAGGTCTGCCCAGAGGTCGGGTGCGAATTCCCTATAATCCATCTCTACTTATACCGCGGTGATAAATATGTGTCGTTGAAAATTATTTCAATCTGCAGCCACAAGCTTGTATGTTTCCGATTATATAAGCTATTTTGGACTACATTTTGCAACAAGAAAATGGCTCATCCATAAAAGCACCTATCTACACAGGGAAGCCATTGTCGCATAGTTTGTTTTTAAAAAGAGTCAAAAACAGTTCTCTTCGCGATGGCAACATGTGGTCCATTTATGAGACAGAGTGCAAGATAGAACGCTCCACAAAAAATCGATTTTGACCAAATTTAGTGCTACGCCTTTGATCCACCGATGTTCGAACGCTCCATTGTATACAAATATAGAACCTCAAGTCCTTATACCATGTCAATATTTATTGTTTCAATTCATGACAAAATGATCTTGTCCACAACTCATCGAACAGAGAACCTTGATAGCGAAAACACTAACATTCAAGAGCATTTGGATCATCTTTGTGAGCATACGGCGTGAAAATGCCTCTATCAAAATCGGAATCGTGGAAGAGCGATATTTATCGAATGACTTAGCCCTTAATCCGTATATCGATTGTTAATAACCAGTGGCGTGGCGTGAATAATCGATTATCGATATCTCGCCATTTGAAGCTGTGGTAAAGAATCGATTACTAAGGTGTTCGCTGCGAACATCCTAATAATCGATCTTTTTTCATAGGTTTGAGCGGAGTATCAATCGATATATCGCAAAGCACGCCACGCCACTGTTAATAACGTCGGCAGTTCGGCAGCCGTCGGGATTTGCGGTTGAAGTTGAGGGTTAACAAAATCGTTGAGAGGAACTAGACTGAGGAACGTTTGGATTTGGCACGTGGACCAACTCGGCTGACTGCGGAGTAGCGAGGAATTAGGAGTTAGGGTGTGCAGGGGGTAGGAGCGCACAGTGGATCGAGTCAATGGGAGAGCTCGGACATGAATTTTTTTACTAAATCTGCAAACTTAGATGTTTATTTTGTCAAATTTCAAATTTTGAGGGGCCACCTGTAGAAAATTTAACGAGAAAACCAATGGGCCTATTTTTAAGACCTCAAAGTTTTGTATAAACAGAGTTTTAAGCGTTTAAAGTTTCCAAATTTTGTCCATCTCTCCTATTAACGCGACCCACCGTGCGGGTATGGAAAAGAGGGGGCGCGGGAGAAAACCATTATGTTGTTAGTACGTCAACGAGACAGAAGATCCAACGCCCCCCCCCCCCCCCCCNGGGTTCGGGGCACAACTGAGTGCTGACGAGCACCCAACCATTGATTCCTCGGACTTGATTCACACCGGGTATATTTTGATCAAGAAAAATTTGGGATGAAATGAACGAATTACGCCAAAATCAGCCTTAACGCGTTTTACGTTGCCTTATTTTACGCTCAATTCTTATTATTTCAACAGAGCCTCAAAGAACCATAATGCCTTCCAATTGCCTATCATGCTTTTAATGTATCAAAACATGGACACCAAAAATTTCAAGTCAAAATTTTGATCGCATTTATGTTGAAATAATGATAAATGAAATGAAACTAGGCAACGTCTAAGTAATATAGTGAGACTGATTTGGTAAATCCGTCCTAATTTTGGGCACTCCTAGGCTATGAACTACACGGCAGGGTAAGAATTCATGCGTTGCGAGACATATTTTCTCATCGACCTTTATTTAGAACAAGTTGAACTTTTTAAGAATTTCTAGAGACACCTCGATAGTTAGAGATCGTGGTTTAAAATCTTTTAACGAGAATCAGTAAATACTAACTTTCCGCTCGCGAGAAAAACCACAATCGTAGTAAATCATATCAGTTATTAAGGTGATTTCTTGGTTCTGCAGGAGACTAACATTTCTTTTTACGAAAATTCACATTTCATCCCAATGCATGGTACTATGAAGTAGCGAAATAGCAAGAAAAGTCCGCATCAATTAGTTTCATCAGTCAAAACGCACGGAAGTAGTACCGCACCGTACACCCTTTGATTAAAAAATATCTCCTTTATTTCTTAACAGGTATAGCTTGATTTTACGAGCTTGGGAACCACGAATTTTTCATCTTCAACCGGCTTGACGTGGTAATGGAGTTTAAGATTTAAGTATAGATTCCTATGTAAAATTTCGCAAGAAACAGAATGGTGCCACTAGTGTTCTTTGAAATCAACTCCAAAGCTCAAAAAAACTATCGAGTTGAGGCCGTAATGGAGGGGATATCCCACGTATGTATCAAGATAAACTCTCTATGCAAAGATAGGGAGCAAAACATTAGCAGGTTTACCGTGTTTTCAATTGTGAAGTCCCCAAAGAAAGTGGCAACTCTGTTAATGTATTTACTCCCTATCTTTGCATGGAGAGTTGGTCTTGATGTAGAGGTGGACTCTCAGCATAGCGTGAGATATCCCCTCCATTACGGCCTCAACTTTGAGAGCTTTTTTGGAGCTTTGGAGTTGATTTCAGAAAAAAAAAAAAACAGTGGCAACATGTATTTCTCGCATGATTTTACTCAGGTATCAGCACTTAAATCGCAAATTCCTGACACATGCAAGAGCTTCATTTCTTTGTTGGATCGAAATTACTCCCCAGTTAGTAATGACTGCGCAATGAATGACGACAAATATTTGCGCGATTTGCTCAGTAAATAGGGTTCACTCCGATAACCATGGAAGCGAGAAGATCCATCAATCATCATTAGGAAAAGATCAATACTGCGGCTACGTTTGTTGTCCGTCTAATATGGATTACGAATAACTTGAATTGTCACTGAGTTTGTCACCATGCTCTGTGATTAGGCAATTTCGCTGATTCTGAGGGAGCGTCGACACGATTTTCGGGGGGTCGAAGCCGATCGCTTTGTGATTAAGATGTAATGAGCCAAGAGGAAGAAAGAGTGAAAGGAAACATATTTACGTAGCGCACGGTAGAGTGCGTCAATAGCTTGGTGCAAGATCTTTCCAAGCTCTGATTGAATCACAAGTTCTGAGAATGATAAGTTCGTTTTATCGTGTAGCGTGTTTTTAGCACGAGTCGTAGGCCGGAATCTTATGACACATCTTGAAATTGCCTTTAGTTTTCTCTCTTGACTTTATAATTTCTCGAGAATCCATTTCAATAATCGAAACTCTGATTTTATGGGAAACTTTAGAAAATTTAAATCTAAGAGAGATTCAAGGTGCGCCATCTCTGATTTCATAAGAAACTTTAGAAAATTTAAAGCTAAAGAGATTCAAGGTGCGTCATAAACTTCCATTCCCTGTAGTTGCACTGAATGCACATAAATGTCAATATTTGCACTTTTTGAAGCAAAGTGGGATGTTTCTTAGTGGTCACTGTCGGCGCAGATATGTCGCAGTCAAATCGTCAAAAATGACTTAATTTTGATTCTCTCGTTAATTTTGGACGCAATAAGTATTTGCTCACCTAGAAAAGGAGTTTCTGTAAAAATTGTAAATAATTTAGACCCAGCTCTTAACCGAAGTTCTACAGCATGTTCATTTTCAGCATGTCATGTTTTCCGAGGGCAAATACGCTATTTTTGAAATATTATTTTTTCTCTGACTTTTATTGGTGTCTGGCAGATTGGCTACAAATCTCCCGCTTAAATATATTTCATTGTCAGAGGAATTAATGCAAAACCCCATCCAGTGGGGCCAGATTATCGATATTTCCCCATTTGAAACTGTGATAGAGAATCGCTTATCAAGCTTTCGTTGCGATCACCTTGTTTATCGATCCTTTTCCATAAGTTCAAATGGCAGATCAATCGATCTATCGCAACGTACGCCGCGCCGCTGATCCTATCCGGTGAGAAGCCTCGGTCGCGACTAACTGTTAAGTTGACTTTTCGCCAAAAACGCATTGCTCACGCGTCTTTGCAATTTCAAGAGTTATGTCGCAAGACGTCAGGAATGGAGAAGACCCAAGGCATGCGAAAAATGACAAAAGTTGTTAGCTAATCGCCAGCAAGGACTCGCCTCAAGGCCCTATCTGAATGACCTGCTTCTATCTGCCAGAACAACAACGCGCAGACGGAGATAACGCCGATGATCTAGAAAATTACACACAGTCGTCATCAGCTCGAGACAGTATTACCGGCAGTCAGAAAAACCTGCACCTGGATTTTTCAAAGGAAAAAAAAGAATTGAAAACCTGGACAAGTCAGGTTATTTCCTTGAAAGGTGCAAAAGTCAAGGCATAATTTTTGCAGACTTAGAATCGGAAAAAACTGGAATTTCTACTCAATATTCAATGTTTAGCTGTATTGCCGGGGTTGCCACAGTCAGGGAAAACCGGGAAATTTCAAAGAATTTTAAAAAGTCGGGAAAAACCGAGGAATGTCAAGGAAAATGACGAAAGTGCCTGGAAACAATTGTTAAATCACCTTTATTTGCTTTCTAGAATGGGTTTGAGGTTTCAAACAACAAATTTTGCCTAAAAACTATTTTCAATTATGCCTTCTTAACCACCCGTCACATCTTCAATTGTCAGGGAATTTTGCCAAAATTTGTCAGGGAAATCAAGGAATTTTATTTTCTAAATTCTGTGGCAACCCTGTATTGCTCGCATTGCACTGTATTTGCCATGATACGTTCTTGGCCTGATTAATTATAAATTAAATGTAAATCTGATCGATAAGCAGCGATATAGGTGTTGGCAAAAATTTTGAATGCCTTTTGCTTGACGCATTCACTCGAGTTATTCATGAGGATGCTATTATCGCCTAGGTTTTGTTCTTTCGTAACCGTGGAATTGAAGGCAAGCAATGGTTCAGCACCCTGACTCTCTTGAAATCGCTGTTTACTGTCAGTGGAATGAAATACACGCGGCTTCACTTACAGGAGTTTCAGCCACTCTAAAGGAAGTAGCTCCGAAGGAGCAATTGTTCTTCCATAGCATTTTCGTTTATTATATCATCATACTGCTTACGAGTTTAGAGAGGATATATTAAGATGTTAGGTAGCTCTTATCACAAATGAAGTAATAAACCTCCAGTCCATTCACTTTCAGAGTTACAAACGAGTGGTTTTTCTCTTCCCCCTCTTCTTCTTCTTCCTTTTTAATAATGGTTTTCTTTACTCTCTCCTTTCGATCCAAATGTAAAGCTGGAGTTACACAGACGCAAAGTCGATTACATATCACTTTATTTATAACACTGTCGAAATGTAATGCGCGCGATATCTCTCTTGGGTACTTTCGAAAGGCGACGAAGGGACATGCCACGGACCGCGGGACAATGGTTGTTGGTCACACATGGTATCTGGTCATTTCAGGTCGCGTATTTGGAGTATCGTTTAGCGCATTGTATGACGTAATTTTCAGCTTTACTGGTCCCAGCCCTTTCTTACGCTCTCGTCGTATGAAGCTGTCGCGAACGGGGGCCTGCTCCTATTTTCGCGCACTGGTGACTCTCGCAAGTTGGCAAGACCGGGTTTCGTTCATTTATATTCGTGCGAAACAATCGATTTTTATTGAATCAGGCTGCCTCGCCTACTATCGATTATTTTCAATGGTTTTAAACGGAGAGAAAATCGTTTTTAACTTGCGAAGGATCGACATTGCTTCCGCGAGAATGCACGCGGTAATCTACAGCACTCTGCTACGTAACACTTACACTAACTGCATACATTTTTGTTGGGATCCACGTTCAATTTGCAATTTTGCGTTTGTTTTTTGTCACACACACACTGGAAAAAAAACACATTGGATCTAGAGTCCAAACTCTTGAAAACATTAAAAAGAAAAAATACTCTTGATTCAAGCAGATTTAAGCTTAAATCAAAAGGAAATCCGCTCAAATTAAGAGGCTGGATTATTGATTTAAGCTGAAATCCAATTGAATCAAGAGTATTTTTTCTTGTCGATGTTATGTTAAGAGTCTGGACTCTAGATCCAATGTGTTTTTTTTTTTACAGTGCATGTACATCTATCACATTACTATTCAGGTATAAATGAACTGAGAATGTCTATACTCAGCATTTCTATAAAATCTAAGACTGAAGAATTTTAGATAACGGAACGCTATCTCAACTTAAAACAAGGCTAAGAACAAGGGAAGAATATACGAAGTTAGGTTCAGACCCAACATGCAACTATTTTAACTTCGCGGTGGGCGCGGTTGCCTATGGTAAATTTTGCGGGCGAAATCTGAGATCTGTCAACGACATACGCGCGCTCGCGATAGTTCCGTTATAAAATTACTTTTGCTGCCCAGCAAAAGTGCAGGATTGACGTTATCTCAACGACGACGTCAACTGAACAAACGGAGGAAAATCAAGGTGCCGTCGTAGAAGTCCCGTTGGATTGAGATGATTGGAAGTTTAAGTTTTTTTTTAACATTCAAATTTTATTAACATCTTCATGACAACCCCAAATAGATGCGGTGCAACAGTTACAAGCAGTCATAAGTCAGTCAAAGTGCGAACAAATCGGGGATTTTGATGTAAACATTAACAGAAGAAAAATCCAACGAACTTACCTGGTAAAAATTGGCAGTAGAATCTGTGTTCCAAAATACCATAGACCTACGGCCGGCTGTAAGATTTCCAATAGCTTCTATAGCCGGCTACACAATTTCTTATAGCCTTTTATAGCCAATGGCGATTAAGTGTATGCTAAACCTCACTAATTACGGATGCTAGGACTTAGTGAGTTTTTGGACCACTGCTCTCTTTTTGGGCCGTAGTATCTTGATTTATTTTGCGAGGAAAGCTCCGTACTTTTGATGGATGCCTGCCATTCCGAAAATATTAGAGCGCCTTCAGTTTCGTATGATACTGTGCAATACCTCTGGTGTGAAATAGTTGCTTCAAGCGCCGTGGCACGCTGCGGCGCGGCAGGAGGGCAGCCAGCGCGGAACGCGCATTGGCGCCTACGAACCTAACAGGGATACTTCACGCGTGGCGCAATGCGTGAAGTATCTCTGTTAGGTTTGTAGGCGCCAGTGTGTCGCCGCTCCGCTTTATGTTAGGCTCTAATATTTAATCTGGCGGAGTCAGCGTTATTCAACTCATGATTTTGAAATGTTTGCACAACCTGCATGGATTATTCTCGTTTTAATTGATGAAAAAAAAATATGTATTAAAGGAAAATATAACGTTTGTTTTATAAATATTAAGGTGGTTCCGTATCAAACTTAATGATTTCCAAAGCACACGAATTTCTACACAATTTCTTATAGCCTTTTATAATCGATGGCGAAAAAGCAACAGCCAGGCGATAAAGTGTAAAGCCCGGCTATAGGAGCTATAGCCCGGCTGCATAATTTTTTATCGCTTCGTATAGCCCGGCCGTATAATTTTCTCCGTTTTCTACAGCCAGCTATATGATTTTCTGTAGCCTTCTTTAGTCGGCTATAAGAATTCCTACAGTATTTTGAAACACAGCTCTTATCGCCGATTTTTACCAGGGCCGCAGCAGCCAGAAACCTCGCTGAGCCGTTGGGCAGTTTGCTAAGCAGACATCTTGGAAAACGGGTGAATCCAACAGAATTTTCCAGCGCTTTTCTTTAGCTTAACCCTCACGGAAAAAACAAGACTAGTGTTGAGCACTACTGGCCGTTTAGTGGGGAGTAGTTGAGGGCTGGCGTCTAAGCGCTGTACAGCTCAACACCGGAAGGCAGTACAGGTGGGCACTGAACATGAGTAGTGCTAATCAGATGCCGCGAGACGTAGTTGCGCTTAACAGGTGTAAATTCACCCATGAGACGTCGGAGTTACCATAGCCTGGTGGTAACGCGCTGGTCTTCCACCGGCGCAATCCGAGTTCGATCCCAGGAGGAGGCGTTTCATATTTTACGCTCGCTCCAAAGTCACTTTAGGGCTTGACACTACTTCTTCCTTAGTGACCCAGCCTCGAGCTGTTTAGTGCCCAGCACTCCTCTGACTTGCTGGCTCCATTTGACCTAACCCTCGTTAGTGTCCAGCACTAACATGTAGGTCCCAACCCTAAGCTCGTTTTTTCCGTGCTTAGTGGGTAGTTTTTGTAGGGCAGTTGTCAACTGTGACAACGTATCTAACTTACAGCCCTCGCAATAGATTTATTACAGGTGCGATCAATATTTATCTTGTGCGTATGCAACCCGGCCCACCATGAAGTTAAAATAGCTGTATAGTGGGTTCAAACCCAACTTCGTTTAAAATTCTCCCATTATTTTACGGTCAGTACATTATTCAAATGCCGAGTTTGTCGTTCGGAAAGCATCTCAGCTTGTTCGTTGCAAATCCGTGCGACAGGAGCGCCAACTTAGCACTCGAGCAAAACACGTATTGCGAGAGCCGTGTGCAAATCGCATATTTCGCCCGCAAAATCTAGCATATGCAACCCGGCCCTCCGCGGAGTTCAAATAGTTGTATGTTGGGTCCGAACCCAACTTCGAATGTTCTTCCATTGTTTTACGCTCCACGTATTATTAAATGCCGCGTTCTTCCTTCGAAATTGATTGAAAATCAATGATGGATGAATAAAAATCGACCGATTTTATGTACATTACGTAAGAAGGGTATTTTTTATGCTCATGCTAGGCTATTGCTTGGCAAGACAGCCGTAAGTGCTATGTTCTGCATGCTTTCGTGACCGTTCGCTTACGCTTATGCAGAAATTTTAATTTTTCTCCGCAAAAAATCAGGATTTGGAAAAATTATGCACGGAAAAAAACGTCCAGCGCGGCTCACCGAGCGCACCCGTGTGTGTCACCGGGCGCGCCGGTGATTATGGCGCTACAGAAGAATACCGCATCGTAACATTGGGCCGACCGGTGAAATTCACCGGTACTGTCCAGCGTCCTGAGGCTGCACTGTCTGGGCACCACTATGTATTCGTGCGGCCGCCGCCAACGGCATATACCGTCCCTGCAGCGGGCGCTATCCTTGACAGGCGCCGTTACTTTTGTCTCGGCCGGTCACTTCAATCCCAGCCACCTGTCTCGCTTTATTTAATTTAGGGGATGGTGGAAAAGGGTTAATTGTGGAAATAATTTTTGAAACCATGAAAAATAAAAATAATGCAACTGTTGGGATATAGTTTAATCGATATTGAAGGTTAGAAATTTTGTGCCTACCTTGGGGATTGAACCCGGGACCTACCTAACACTAACCGAAGACCCTAACGATTGAGCTACACCGAACGATGCACTCTGGGGACGCAAAACCAGTATTTAACGTCGATTTGAACGGGCAACTAGGATATTTTCAATCTGCCTGGATTTGTTCGTGTATTTATTTTACTTTTTACTTTACTATATTTTTTAACTTTATTTTATCGTTTTACTTTGTTTTATTTCCTTGCTGACTCGAGAAAGAAAAGGGGGATACGTATGAACGTTAGCTTGTTGATCCTGTTTGAGACATCAAGAGAGATTTGAACTTCTTGGCTGATAGTTCAGCAAGTTAATTTGAGAAAAGAGATAATAATGCTCTTATTGAGGAAGTAAAGCAGCACATGAATGTTAGCTTATTCATCGTGTAGATAAATCGAGAGATATTTTTAAAAACCTAACTTTAATGTTGCAAGCCTTCCTAGAAAAAAATAAAGCACTCTGATTTTTAGATAGTAGAATGAACTTGGCTTGGAAGTATTCGGCTGATTCTTAACTTTGCAAAATATACCTTGGAATTTATTTTTAGGACAAAGATGAGCAGTAAAGTTCATAGATTTGAAGCAGTCGCCTATTGCTTTTTAAGTATGTGGAATACTTGTCAATGTTTCATGGATAAAACAAACAAAAAATTGGAAAATTATTCCTCTCATTTTAGCTCATATCAGGTTGACAATAACATTACTTCAGCTTTTGGGAAATAGGAAAATTTGTATCGCCAGCCAGTCCAGCAAGTACCGAAGCCAGGGCGCAAAGATGTTTTATGTATTTTCACGAGCAGTTTGATCAGCCATCAATATTTAATTAACTGGGTACAACATTATTGAAATAGTCCAACCACCGAGACAAGAAGGAACATATTTAAATAGATCAAAAACTCTTGCTACCTATTTTAGTTGTAGAATAGACTGCCCAAGGTGATAAATTTCTAAAACTCATTGCAGCAAAAATGTAAATTGAAAAATCATTTTTATCACTTGGCAGCCCGTTCTCAATAAATGTAAGTACTTTCACTCAATGAGAATTCATCATTTGAAAAAAACAAAACCTGGTTCATCCCTTGATACAAAATACGAATGCAAAGTAGGAAATCACCTAAATGATTAACAAAGGAAAACCACTGGCGTAGGTCTAGGTACTTACAGATTTTTACTTCTTACGACTAGAAGAGCTTCAGAATCTTGAAAATGAGGTTGAGAATATTTCAAGGTGTAAATTCAGTAGTAAAAGTTGACAAAACTTCAAGATATAACTCTCCGCAATAACTGCCGGATACAATTTCCACAAAATATTAGCGAAGAAATATACCACCGAAAATTGTCACACTTGTTAAATTATAAATCTTCCTTTCAGCAAACTGAAGCAAAATTCACACCCCTATTACTTAGAGTAGCACTGAGCTCCCTAGAATTGGTATATGGAATCAGAGAGATTATTCACAGCAACAATGTTTGCAATAGCTCTTAGCGGATGATCGTCGCAGGCAGGATGGGTTTATAGTTTCCGCTGGCAGACAGCTATTTCGGCAACAGAGAAGGGAGGTGTCGGATGTCTGAGAACGAAATACTACTCACAGTTGAAAACATTTATAAGCTAGAGATTAGATTGAAATGGAATGAAAAGTCTATCCAATCTTATGATGGCAGAGCAAAGCACAGGTGGCAAAAAGAAGTTGCAATAAATAGACATTCTTGTACCTAAATTATCGGTCTTATGGTATGACGGTAATTTACCCTGTGGGACGATGCGTAATTAATTGCTTTTCTTCGATTTACGTTACCTATTTCCGTTAGGGTGAGGGTAAATGAATTAGAAACGAACTTACAAAAGGAAAGAATGTGAGCTCAGTGCACTATCAAATCTAACAATTTTCACTTAACTCCCGTCGCATTTCCGAAAGTATTTGACAAGCGTTATCACACAGAACTTTAGAATCAATCGTGCACCACACAGAAACAAGAGAATAGATTGAAAACCTCCAAAATTAAACGAAAAACGAACACACGTAATGGGCAATGACCAAGCAATTTACTCTGACTAGACTAGAGACTAGATTCTAACCTCAATAAACAACGCTGAATGGTGGCTCGATCGCTCCCGAATATGTCGAATAGGCTGGCGGCAACTTTAAATTCACGCACTGAATAAAATTGACGTAAAACATTATAATTTTCTGCAAATTTGCACGGGGCCGTCTCAATTTTAATCCGATGGTGACACCTATTCTATTATTTTATTTATTTTCTCTCTTTAAATTTTTCGTTTTTGCGCTGAATCTCACTCCGGATTTTCCGTCGGACGGAATCAACGATTTTTAACAGTGTACATGCCACTATTATACTTCTGTAATAAACACTAAAACAGTTTAAGCACGTCACGGAACAAACAAAAAAATAATCATTATCACAGAGACGGAAAAGCCGCACCACCGAAATAGTTATATTTATTTATCTATTTATTTTTTTTTTAAGTTTTATTCAATATTTTGCCTACTACAAAGGTATTAAGAAATTTATATTTATTACGCAACGCAACGAATAGGCCAAAATGGCTGAGGGCTGCCAACTCAATCACGATGATGATTTGAACTGCACTGGCGAGGCATCAGAACAGAAACTACCCTCTTGGTTCACCGGTCGGAGGGCGGTGAATCGAACCGTTGGAAATCCCTGTCTCCAATGCGGGTTAAGGTGGTCACTGGGAAGGCTACGTACAATACTTGCTACCGGATTTCAATTAACCGGACTCCCGGTCGCCGAAGAGGGCAAAGGTTGGGTTTTCCACTGTGTACTACCTATTGCTCCTGCTGTCAAGCCGGCCTCGGAGATCGTTACTTGGATTCACCTGCATGGTTCGTTCTCTCAACTGGACGGATTTTTTTCCGTGTGGAATCAGGATGTAGCAGACAAAAATCAGGATTTCCTAAAATGATAAAAATCTAGACTCCCTGTTTAACCATCTGGAATTTCTCTTAGTCGTCAAAAAATTTGACTCCAATATGTCAAGGTAATCAGGGAAATGTCAGAGAATTTCATTTTTTGAATTTTGTGGCAACCCAAAACGCTTAAATAGCTTAAATTTATAAAGCGTGATAATGAAGCTATTAAGATAATTAAAAATTTTAAAATAATTGTTAATTAAATTAATTATTTAGTTTAACAAAACACTATTTTTTCAATATAGAGATAAATAACAATTTAATAATTTTAAATACTAAAAACTTTTCAAAACATAGCTTCTAACTATGGTCCATTTTCTTCATTGCGAGCTTCATTTCCAGTTCCGATGTAGAGTCATCTGGAGACTCTCAATCAGTTTTTGACTCAATCCGGCGGCTGTGCACACGAACCAGTGCCAGGGCGCAGATCCGAACGGCAGCACAGCGCGGCCGGCGCGGCGCGGCGCCGCCGCCTGGAGCCGCGAATCAGTTGATCCAACCAGTCGGCAGTCGCCTCGAAGTGGTTGGTCCGGTCGGATCTACCAGTTGTACACCCGCATTCCTCGTCCAATTCGTGTTGCTTGTAGCGTTCCTCTCCCGCGTGCTGTGATCCCGCTCCACCTTTCTCCCTTTATCATTTTTAAGTTCGCGTGTGTGTGTGTCTGTGCAAAATTTGGGATATACCTCTGTCGAAGCCAAGTGTGGAATATTTTCATCAAAACCGTAAGTCTAAGGATCAATATCCCTATTTTTATACTATGATTCGTCCGAAACAGAGTTGCACGGGTGAATTGAAAAACATGAAACATTGGAAACTTCCGTAAAGTATTTCATGAAATTTCACAAAGTTGTGGAAAATATGAAAAACACGAAACACATTTTTAGGGACTGGAGATGCAACACATACTAAAAAACACCAAGAAGCAAACACTAGTCGTCTTTCATTTAATTTTGCATTTAATTTCACAAAATGGTTTTCAATGTTTTTCATATTTTCTGGAATTTTATGAAATTTGAAGATTTTATGTTTCATGAAAAATTGCAACCCTGGTCCGAGATGATGGACCGACAGGTCCAAAAACAACATTTGCCGAAGACTGGTTGTACCCTGAGGAGGGACTGGGGTAATGGGGCTAAAATTGGAAAAACAAAATATTTTTCCTTGTGAGGTACTTGTACATTTTATTTTTTTAAGAAAAAAAAATATCAACCTCCGAGATTTTCCTCCGTTTATTCAGTAATTTTTCAGCATACCCTGTAATGCCATTACAATCGTTTTGCCAGATTTTTTTGCATTACCAGCTTTCGTCTGGATTAAGCCGGTTAATTTTATGCATGTCGATTGGAATCTTTAAATCCATTTTGAGTAGCATTTGGTTTTTGCATTTCAACAGAGTGCATTTATTTTTTCGCCGAAAAATAGCGCCGTTGCGTGTCGTTTTGTCCGCGTAAATAAATATTCTCTTCGCATTTTAAGGAAGTTTCTCGTTTATAATGATTTTAAGAATAATCCCTCATCAGATTGTGTGTTTGAATATGAAAAATTTTAAGTTGTCTAAGGAGAAGCATTTATTCTGGAAATATGAGTGTGAAATTTGAAAATTTGCACCTTCACCCCGTAACTCTAATGTTTCGTTAGGCTCTTTTGTTTTATTTTTTGTATTTAAAAGTATATTCCTCAAAAAGCCGGAAGACAAAACTACTTCTCCTAGTGGCTTGATTATTTGCCTATTGAAGCTGGTTAAAATGAGTTCTTTTAATGCGTGAAAGTACACTCATAAAAAACTATGAAGTTCTAGTGTAGACAAACATTTATTCTGCCATACCTCCGGAGAGCAGTAATAGGTAAAATTACTAAAAAGTACTATGCTTTATTTTCTATATCAAACTTAATAACGCTTAATTTAATGTTGCTCTGAAAACAGTACCATCATTGGGAATAAAACTTCATCGTCATTATCTCAGAGGATCCAAGACCACCAAGATCTCCCTTTCATTGGAGATTTTCACGTTTTTGAGGTTGTGGATGAACTTAGCGCTAAAAGTTATCAACTGAAGTGATCACCCACAATTTTTGCCGTATTGAAGTCGCGTGAGAGGGAAAAAGTCTCATTTTGACGGTTTACCCTTGGAACACCTTGTATTTTGTAATTTCCGGTCTGAAATCCAGCAGTCGGAAGAATTCACTCATTTCGACCTCAAGGAACTAGAAGAAGTTGTGAAGCTTAGTGGAGTGTCCCAAAGGGAGTGCAAGTTGAGCTGAGGCTTTGGGTCGATCCATGTTCCTGGAACTAACTCGACGGAAACTCGTAAAGCCGCAGGTCCGTGAGCCTGGCGCGGAACTTTTATCGGGAAGTCCGGATGTGCAGATAATAGCCCGACGGGCGACGCGCCACGGGTCAGCAAAGGGAACGTGAATCCCACCCACACTCGGGGGCCTGAGCCTGGAACCCCTCCCCCCCCCCACTGAAAAAATTGCATGCCCCAAGTATGACGATTCTTGAATTGAGGGGCTTGGAGGACAATGCGCATAAGTGCGGTCAGGGTGACATGAAACGTAAGAAAGAAATGAAAGGTTGGAAATTTCAGTGAAATATTTCATGAAATTCCACGAGGCTATGAAATATTTCATATTTTCCAGGGGCTAGAGTATGCAACCTGCACTTAAATATACAAAAACAGAAGAAAGTCACAATTTTCTCATTTGCGAAACATGAAAAGGAACCGGTATTTTTCAATATCATTCATAAATTTCTGAAATATTTCACGTGAAATTTCAAGATTTTCTTTTTCATGAAATTTTGCCACTCTGAGTGCAGTTTTTAATGTTTCGATAAATACGAGTTTGAAGTTGCGAAATTAGGTACATGGATCATTTTGCGGAAAGAAAGTTCAGACTTTTTGATGCTTGAAAATTCGAATTTGGGAGTGAATTTTCTACAGAATATGCATTAAGAGTAGTATTACTTGAAACCATTAATATATCAATTTTCAAAAACTGCACTTAAGCGCCTTGTCCTCCAAGCCCCCAATCGGCTTCCAAGATTTGTTTTCTTTCCATCTCGATTCAGGCTGAATTTCTCTAGGAATTAGAAACATATTGCTGGCGATAAGCAAGGAAGTAGCTTAAAGTAAGCAGCATTGTTCTTGATCCTAAAGAACATATTTATTATTGGCGGCAAATTTGATATTTTCTTTCAGTGCCGAAGATCCTCACCTGGGAAAGTTCATATTGGAAGGAATTTGTTTTAGCGTGGGCATTTTTTACTTTATAATTATTCTGAAAACTTATTACACGCACAAATCATCTATGTAAAAAGCCGGGGAATTTTGATAATTTCGGTCAAGGAAAAGCTGGGAAAGTCAGGGAAAGTTTCCCCAACAAGAGGTTGCTGTCGCTCCAACTTTTCAGGAAATTGTTTTCTGAAAATTGGCTGAAAAGTTCTATGTTTTTGTGACCGGGAAGTATCAGTTCAGGGGCATGGACTGGACCTCTATCAGATCCTGTGCGTGGCAATGCTCCTCCCGGCGTTGCTTTGCTGTTCATTACCATTGCCCTTGGCTCTCGAGGCGATGAGGTTGCAACCAAGTTGATTTTTTGTCGCTTTACGGAACCCTTGGCTCGGATAGGCGGGGACGTCCTCATCAATATTCAAACAACTCTACCGAACTTTTTTAAGTTATCGGCCTATGACGCTGACACGGCAAAAAAGCCCCTGCGGATAGTCTTTTAATGTCACCGAAGAACTTGCCGTGACCTTCACAACTTTTTCAACCGCGCTCTTGATCATGAGTGCTCTTGTAGCTATAGATTTTCTATAGAATGAATCTTTACTGCGTTGTCGGTTGTTTCTCATTGAAATTGATGCAATGAGTCTATGTTGCAAACTTCAGCTAGTAAGTGATTCTTAATGTACAATGGTCATCCAAAAAGTAAGTTTATCCCTCTCATATCTCCGGAACTAAAAGAGGTAAATCACATCGGTAAAAACAAGTCTCTTTCTTATATTCTCAGCTCTCCATCGATACCCCAGTTTTTTTAAATTTGGACTACTGCCGCTCAGTGATCTGAATTCGCCGGGAGTTGTTCTCGTACAAATCAATTTTCTCGGCAACCAGTGATTCAAATTTAAAAATCTGGGTATCAATGAAGAGCTGAGGATGTAAGGAAGAATCTTGTTTTTACCGATTTGACTTATCTTTTTCAGCTCCGAAAATATGAAAGGGGTAAACTTAGTTTTTGAATGACCCTCATATGATTGATTACCTCTGAAGACGGCAGCAGGTGAATGAAATCCACAGATATATGTTTTGATGGGAAGCACCTTATTATTTTTATCACAATCCAACCCCTTGGCTAAATCCAAACAAATCTATCGATAATGATGTTGTCAAACCAAATTCTACTAGATTACTATATATATAAAGTCGCTTTACAACGCACTTTGGCGTTCTACGACACCCAAACGCCACATATGCCTGTCTTCCCAGAGGTTATCGGGCAACTGACACCGCAACATCTCTTCGTCAACGCCCTGCCGCCAACCCTTTACGGGACGTCCCCGTCGCCTCTTCCCAGGTGGTACCCAATCCAAAACTTGTTTGGGCAACCTCTCCTCCGACATTCTTTGCACATGTCCATACCAGCATAACTGCCTGGACATGACGTCGTGCACGATATCTTTTTCAACCTTCATCACCTGGCGGAAGATTAAAGAAGAACCTACTAGATTACTACACTGGAAAAAAAACACATTGGATCCAGAGTCCAGACTCTTAAAAACATCGGCAAGAAAAAATACTCTTGATTCAATCAGATTTAAGCTTAATTAAGAACCAAGCCTCTTACTTTGAGCGGATTTCCTTTTGATTTAAGCTGAAACCTGATTGAATCAAGAGTCCTTTTTCTTGTCAATGTTTTTAAGAGTTTGGACTGTAGATCCAATGTGTTTTTTTTTTTCCAGTGTAGTATTACTAACTCGGGAAAATCGCCTTTCCTCGTTAGATTTGTGCGCCGAGCTCGTCAATGGAAGCATCACAGTCCGTAACGCTACCCTCGTTTCGTTACGTCGATGACGCAGCGACGCGCCGTGGACCTTTCAATCGAACGTTGCTCATCCGTCTATCGAGGTCATTAGGAATCGGTGTGAATAATGCCTCCTTTTGTCCGACCGAGAGCCTTGTTTTAGGGAGACAGGGTCCCGGGGCCGCGAGCACCCGATGTGGAACGAGTTCGGAGTTTCCAGTACGTATACGGAAATCGGGCGGTTCTTAATTTCCAGCGTAAGGAGCGGCGGTTTTTCACCGGCGTTTAGCAACGATGCCGGGTATTGTTCTTGCGCCGTGGACCGCGTGTGACCCAGCGTCGAGCCGTCTCCAGCGTGATCGTCAAAAATAAAAACCGTTGTTCAGTGACACTTGAAGAGCGCCGTCTACACGCTTAACTTGGAGCTTGAATCTTTGAGTTTCAGGAGCCATGTGGCTCACCAAGCTCGATTTTTAGGGGCCATGGAAGATTTTCTAGGGGCCGAATTGACTTTTTGCCTAAATATCACGGCGCATTCAGTGAAAGGTTAGACGGAAGATGTTTTAGTTACAGAACAAGTAGCTGTAATTTGGGAGAAATGTCGTAAATCACCGAACAGAAAAATTAGGATTTTTTCCTAGGGGAGGAGGGGAGGCGATTTTTAGAGGCCACGTTGGCGCAGAGCCTTCATTTTTTAGTTGCCATGGCCGATTTCTTGGGCGAATTTTTCGCGTTGGCGCATTTGACTTTCGAATACTGGTGAGCAACGTACTCGATGGCGAATACCCAACGGAAACTCAACGGTGACTCAACGGTCTAAGCAAGCCGATAACTAAAGACCCAGCACAGTAAGAAAAGTCAGGCATTTGGACCGAGTTCATTAGAAAGGAACCAACCCACATTAAGTCAAAACTGAGAAAAAGAGGTTTGAGTTGTACTCCTGAATATAAGGCTCAACGTTGAAATTTAACTCTCACCTTTCTTTTCACAAACTGGGTAATTTCTGTTTTTTGACTTTCAGTTTTTGGAAGGAAAAAATAGACGGCTAGTGAAACCCGAAAAAATTCTCAACTCGATTTTTTCGAAAATGTAGGTTGGTTCCTTTCCAGTAAACCAGGTCCTTTTTGTGTTACCTGGAAACCCCCCTGTTTCTCTCCCTGGAAGTTAGGTAAGTTCGACGTTTTCCGGACGATAGAAATTACCAGCATTCCAACTTGAAAAATTTTCAATCCGGAATATTTTCACCGGAAAACGTACAGAATTGCAAAATCTCTATAATCCTGTGATACTAGGATCGCAAGCTCGCGGTGTGCACTGTTCGGAAATGGTGTACACTGGGGTACGTGCAACGCCAAAAAAATATGACTTATCAACGACTTGAGCGCGCACCGTGGTATGCGCGCAATGCATGAAGTATCCTGCAGACTTGTAAGGCGCTACTATGCGTGGCGCCTGCAGCGTGCTTTGCGCGCAACGCATGAAGTTTCCTTCGGTCTTGTAAGGCGCCACTAACTGTGGCGCGCTGTGCGCTCCAACCCCTCGCCGGCCATACTGTGTTTGATGCGAATATTCAAATTAGCGACGTCAGCGATTTTCAACTCATGATTTTGATCACCCATGGTGACCTCTTGTTTTCTTGTGTCCCCTTCTTTTGAGCGCTTCTGGTTACCATATGCGCCCATTTTTTCTTTCTTATTTCGTCTCTTTTCTTTCTATTTTTTCTTTCTTTCTTTTTCCCCTTGACCGGCCCACCGGTGTACTTAGGGGACTGGCCCATCGGGAGCTTTCCGGTTTCCCGTAGGCCAGTCCGTCTCTAAAAAATGGGGTTGGTTTGTGTTTCACTTCCTATATTAACCAAAAGTAACACAGGAACACACTTGGTGACTGTAGGACTTTAGGTTACAGGTGACTGTAAATTAAATGTGCGGTCAATATTTTTGGTCACTTTTCTTTTGGTTGCACCAAATTCACCAAATATTTGGATTAAAAAGTTGCAACCTCGTGAAGAATCAGGCGTGAGCCAATCGCGAGTCGTAACCTCTGAGTGACATAAACAAACAAAAGCACATGTTCAGCAGGACACTTTCTTCTTCTCCTGATATTCAGAGTAACCTGCAGTTAAGGTCTATTCAACCAAAAATTTCGTCGATCCAAAGTCCTTTTGGTCGATCTAGCCGAAAAAAAGGCAACTCAAAGTGAAATTTGGCCCTCGCTATCGATTCTTTTAAAACAGTAAAAGCTATAATTTAATTTTGAACTTTTTATCAAGAAAACTTATGCCTCCACAATGTGTTTTCGTCAAAGCATGTGTGTTATCGTCGAAATATGTGCATTTTCGTCGAAATATGTGTATTTTCGTCGAAACATGTGTGTTTTTGTCAAAACATGTTTGTTTTCGTCGTTTATGTGGTTTCGCTGACGACAACTTATAGTGGGAGTGTGAGTTTTTTAATATAAATGTACAAAATTAAACTTAAATTTACCCGAAGAATCCATAAACGGAGAAATTTTAAATGTGAACAAGGAATCAATATTTGAAGAGTGGGAATTTTAAACCATGAACTGTTAAGGACCGTTTGATGTTGCAAAGATTGTGTATGAAGTTCCTCACTGTGAAAGAACCCAAACGCTCTCGCTCCGCGGGTTTGGTGGACAATTTCCTTTACATTTTCCCCTTATCTTCAATAAGAAAATTCTTATTTTTAAGCCATCAAATTCCCGATTGATAATAACAACAGTTACATAATCGTAGCAACATACAACTTCATGATACAACAAATCAAAACTTCCTTCGGACGTAAAATTCGCCGGTTGAGTCTTCTTTGACTGTGATGTTATTGTTCGTAGACCGTCGAGCTCTCATTGAGGCTTCAGATGATTTTTCGCGACCGAAAACTGTTTTTTCGAGGAGAATTTGGATGTGGCTTGGGAGAACGGTGATGAAGCCGAATTGTAAATTTTTCTGAGCAACGCACAACTCGCGAGCGTTGTGTGCTTATGTCACCCGAAGGAAGTCCGTTCCACAAAGTGAGCAGTGCTTGACATGTCGTTGCTCCTCTGACGTAAGGGCGTATCTCGATTTTATCATGAGCCCTATTTTCTATATAACTCCACGCTCTCCAGGGCTCACGTTGAAATTGAGCTACGCCATTGCGTCAAAGAAGCGACGATGTAAGGAGGAGACCAGCAACCAGCTTCTTCACCGAACACGTGGCCCTGGCCACCCACCGGAAAATGCCCGCAATTCAAATCAAGTTTCAAAACCAACGAAAATCATGGAGCTTTTTTCCTGTGACGTCTGTCACTGAGAATGTAATTAGTGACGAGCTGCGGCAACACTTTTAACAAAGCAGGTAGCTCAGGTGTCTTCCTCGTAGATGTGTGACAATTTTGACAACAGTAATGTAAAAATTTAAAAAAAGAAGCGAAAACGTGACTGAAAATGACATGAGTTTTCCGCATACTCTGACACATTTATATTTACGAGTATGATAATCAACTAAAGATTTGTAGCATTTGCCATATCATGGAACCATACTTTTGGTAAATGCCACCAAGAGCCTGTATATTCTCAGTCCCACCCAACTAACCAACGACAAATATCAATTGAGCAGACTTTATTGGACTTAACATAATTTTTTTCGCCTTCAATATAATGCCTCGTATAAATCAAGTACATCGTTGCTGTTTGCGAGGTTCTGCACTTCCTCTTTTGCTATACTATTTCAGAAAAATACCAATCAACTTTCTCACAAGAAAACTTTACGAAACCTCCTTCTCCGAGTGAGGCTTATGATGTAAACATTTCAAACAGTAAGCTTGGTTTGTCTCCTAGTGAATAAATAAAATACATATATCAGAAAATTTGAAACCCTTTTTCGTAAGTACGTTTTAGGATACACTGGAAAAAAAACACATTGGATCTAGAGTCTAGACTCTTAAAAACATCGACAAGAAAAAATATACCCTTGATCCAATCAGATTTAAGCTTAAATCAAGAACCAAGCCTCTTAATTTGAGCGGATTTCCTTTTGATTTAAGCTTAAATCTGATTGAATCAAGAGTGCGTTTTCTTGTCAATGTTTTCAAGAGTCTGGACTCTAGATCCAATGTGTTTTTTTTTTTTTCCAGCGTATTTTCCAATGGAAATACACTTAGTGTTGTTTAGGTCTACCATCGATGAACGTTTTACCTTTCTACCCACAATATAACAATTTTTACGGAAACAATTCTGCGCGTGCATTAGAAACTCTGGTCGCTTCCGGTGGATCTCAATATTCAAAATTTTCTATGCGGGTAGTAGGTAGTTTTAGCCAAGAATCTGAACCCCACTCCGTTCCCTGCCCCCTGTTGACCGGATNGGGGGGGGGGGGGGGGGGGGGTTGTAGACCCCATCGTTTCGAGCGGAAATTTTGACACGTTTGCTGATGAGATTTATGCGATAATTGACATTTATGGCCTGAGAATTTCGTATTCATGTCACGGAAACCGGGTTGGAATTAGGATGTAACTGATAACAATTGCACGGTGGTTCCCGCAACGTGTCGTGACGAATGCATCGCAAAATCGCCCCTCAGTGTTAAATTACTATCTTAAACGATGAAATAAATATTCAACAGGCGATTTCGACGCACGATGGGACAGTCGAAGAGCTTCTGGGCGGTTGTCAAATTAAATACATTTTCATATCCTCCGCAAAGAATTTTTTTTTGTTTGCATTTTAAATTTTAACAATGATGAAGCGTCAGATAAAATCAATCAGTAGATCATTTTGGCCTTGAGTTCAAGTATTCACCATTCCTCAGGCGATACGGGAGAAGATAAAAACCCCGGTCTGTCAACTCTCTTTGGATATAATTTTTCCTTTTAATACACTACGGAACATAGCTAAATACTACACAAGATAATAAAAAGTAGGAATAAATCAACAAAATTCTGATCGTTCTCCAATTCAAATCGTTGTGCGGTTCAATGCGACGTTATTCGAAATAGCAAATCGGCAATGGCGTGGCGTGCTTTGCAATGTATCGATTGACCTGTCATTTAAACCCATTGAAAAGCATCGATAACAGAGTTTTCGCAGCGAACACCTTAATAATCGATTCTTCACCCCAGCTTCAAATGGGGATGTGTCGATAATCGATCATTCACGCCTCGCCACTGCAAATCGGCAACGTTGCGCGTCGATTCCAAGTTTGATGGGAACTTGGAATTTCCTCGCTCTGCGCCACACTTCTCCATCCGTGGTCATGCTATGGTGGTATATTATCCGGAGGAAGAATATTTTGGCAGGATTCCCTGCACGTAGCTGCATATGTCGTCACAGAATCGATGTGCCTGGGAAGGTCACCGATTTGGCGACCGAGAGTGCTCACATCGATTCTGCTCTGGAGGATCGCTCATGGAAGAACCCTCCGTCGCGCCCGGCGCCCGGAAATACCGTCCAAGGAGGCATGATAACCCGGGATTCATTTGCGTATTTTTTAATCGTCTTTCGTAAAAGAATTTAACCCGTATGAGGCCTTGATGGTCTAGTATTAAATGGATTAATGGATTTTATGGACATTTAGCATAAAGGAACCAGCGCAATTACTGTGTTGTTAAAATGTCGCCCTTTCATAAGTGGACGTATCTATACTAAAAGGAACTATGTGCATAGGGATTGCATGTGACATAGTTCCTTTTAGCATAAAAACGTCCAATTATCTAAAAAGTCTCCCAAAATAGCAAAAAGTTGTTTTGCCCCACCGAAAATTCGTTAATTTTGAAATGGGAATAATTTTTCAAATTTTAATACTGTACTTACGTTAAGTAGTTTTAAAAGAAATAAGGAAATCGCACGATTTTGAAAACACTGTAATCAGGCGCGCTACACGGAGAAAAAAACTTCGTGCATGTGACCCGAAGTTTAGGTCATATGGATCTCTGAAATTTTCGGATTGAGCATCTGAACACTTTAGATCTAGGTGTCAAGGTTTGGATCACACATCTGAAACTTCAGTTCTAACATCTGAAGTACTTCGGTTTTCACATCCGAAAAACTTCAGTTCTTACATCCGAATAACTTCGGTTCTCAGATGTGAGAACTGAAGTTTTAGATGTGTGATCCGAACCTCGACAGCTGGATCTTAAGTGTTTAGATGCTCAATCTGAAAACTTCAGAGATCCATATGACCTAAACTTCGGGTCCCACGCACGAAGTTTTTTTCTCCGTGTAAATGCGATCCACATGTGATAACGCCGATAATGCGTTAACAAATGCCTGCTTTTTCTCCAATTCAAATCGATTTTAAAAATTCATGGACTAAACCGGTTGCCCCTCCTTGCTAGACGCGCGTCTGGACGCGTAAATTAGGTTCCGATTCTCCTTTAGCAAGTTGCAGCCTGATTGGCTACGGAGATTGCCGAACACGGCCGAAGGCCTACTCGCGCGTCTAGCTCGCAAATGTATCTGGCACTTTAAGCACAATTGAAACGAGTGTCTTGCTATGCCAATTTTAGTATATTGATAACTAAAACTATGAGTGTCGAATGTAAGAAAAATACTCCATCAAAGGCGTTACTGACCCATTTCATGGCGGATACCTTAAATAATTATTGAGGAGTGTGGAACTGACTGATGGTTGACGAAATATCGGCGGACGCGACGGAGCAGCTCGGAATGCGGACCACGTCCTACTCCGACTCGGGGACTCCTTCCGCTTCCGAATGCGGGGCCGCCCGCCCGCCCGTCGCGCCTAACGAAAGTGCCAACTGCGACAGCTTTTGACTCATTAATTAGGGAAAGTTCCATTCAAAAGTTTCGGCAGACAGGCCCGAGCACCATAGGCATCATGCAGGCTCTGATCGGAGCGCACTTTTGTGTTCTGCCTCTCTCCAATTCGATTCTATATCTCCTTCTTCGGGTTTTTTCGATGTCATCGATTCGATTCGTTTTGAAAGAGGGATCTCACTGGTAAAATAAACCTCTTGGTTCAAGAGTGCAGTTTCTTGTCGCCGGATTTAAGAGTCAAGACTCTTGTTTCAATGCAAAATCCGCTTGAATCAATGCAAACTCCGCTTGAAACAAGAGTTCAAGATTTAAATCCGGCGACAAGAAACTGCACTCTTAAGTCAATGCAATGCGGCATTGGTCCAAGAGGTTTTTTTTTACCAGTGCTAGCCGTTAACGTGTGCTCTGATGAGAATATTTGTGTTCTTGTTTTACTTATGGTTAATATAAGAAGTGAAATACAAACCAACACAAATTTTGTGTTGATTTCGTTACAGGTTGCAGTGAATTTAGCGCAGAAAACAATAGAAAGACTGGGAAAATGACCGATTGTGACGTTCGTATTCCCCACTCGTTTTTCATTAGCTTCCCTCAAAAAAACTACTCCTTTCGACACTGTCAACTGAAGGCATGGGTTATTTTGTGTTTTACTTCCCATACTAACCATACTTTTGTGTTGAAGTTTCTCTCTGTGTGTCCGTCCGCGGTCAAAGGTACTCGACTATTGGTGACGTGCCGGGCTTTGCGCTATATCGATTGATCTGCAATATGAACCCATGGAAAAGGGTCGATAAACAGGGTGTTCGCGACAAACACCTTACTAATAATCGATTCTTCACCGTAGCTTCAAATGGGGAAATATCGATAATCGATCATTCACGCCTCACCAAATTGCAACAACCGAGCCAGTGCGCTAAAATTGAGGTTGTCATACTTTCACGCCACAGAGACTATTACGCCCTAATTAAGTACGGGCTTTGACGCACGTATCAAGTGTTGAATTTACGCATCAAGAAACATTAAATGGACGTATCTCTGCTAAACGAAACCAGACACAGGTGGGAAAGAAGGGGTGTGCTCGTTAGTCCTCGGGCAGTAAAAATGAATGGGAATTATAAAGCGCCCGTGACGTCAGCGGACGAGTCTTCTGAAGACATGAGCCCTGTCCACAATGCTCTTGACACAAGCCCACGGCTCATGAGTTTCGCCTACAGTTGGCGCTCAGTTCCGTTTGGAAGAATGTAAAATCTCGCTTTCCCATTTCCCCAAAGGGAATCATGCTCACTGTTACATTGTTTCTCATCCATCTTTCTAGAGCACACCCCATCTTTCCCACTCGTCTATATCTCCGTCTAGCAGAAATACGCCCAAATATCTTAGTAAGGAGTTAATTTCAGTAATTCTCGTTGCGCGAATCGTGTTTTACATGAAGTTTTGGTTTCGTAAGAAACATGCTGTGTTATTCGCAGCGGTCCATCGGCGAGGCCGTGTGTTTGCAGCTTGCGAAAATGGCAGCTGGCATGAATCACTACCTGGATTCCAGAAATTGCAGGATCTCGTCTCTCGTCAACGGCGGGAAGTGCCGCGAGTTCTTCGGGAAGATCAAGGAACATCCACGCATGCCCAACGCGACGGCCCGACCAAGACCATCGAATGTTGAGCGTTGAGTGTTGACGACCGCGTTGCAACGTGCACCGACGCCGACCATCGACCGTGGCGCCGTGCAGGTGTAAACCTAGTCGTTCGCGAGTTTTCCATTCCAAGATGTTTCCACTCTCTTACACTCTCGCCTGTCTCCCTTGTTTATCCAACGCGCACCGCTTCCCTTCATAGCTCAGCCACGTTACGGAAGAACGTCATATGAGGGTCTTGAAAGGCGCACAAGTGCGATTTTTGCCATTTCGAATACGTGTTTGAAGTTGCAAAATTACACGGATCCTTACGGCGGAATGAAAGTTTAAACTGACTTTTTGATGCTTAAAATTGGAATTGGGGAGACCTTTTTCACAGCACATGCACTAAGACTGGTTTTACTTGAAATAATTGCTTTCTCTATGTTTTCAAAAACTGCACTTGTGCGCCTTGTCCTCCAAGCTCCTCTTATGAGGAATCGAGCGTTGCAAGAAATCCTAAAATTACGCATTCAAGCCGCTCTCAGCACATTCTAGTGTGCTCTGCGACTCCTGAACATCATCTTCATGCAAACTTCACTGCATTCTTTAACTTTTTGTATATTTTTTCTGTTCCAGGTACAACCAACTATGATCTGAGACTTGTTTAGTTCCTTTCAAAGCTGGTTCCCTCAAAAAATCGTAAGATTTCTTTTTCTGTCACTTATCGATTATTGTTCATTATTAGTTTTAAGTTATGATTGGGTATGAGAGAACTCACCCTGACACCACCCTGGGCAAGAGCCACCCCCCTCCCCATAAAAACCTTTAAAAATCTCGAGATTCACTGTGAAGTTTTTTTTCCCCCCAGAACCCCTCATTTCTTCTTTTTTAAAATCAACACCCTGATCGATTTTTTCCGAACAATCAGGTGGACGGTAGAGCTAAGGGCGTGGAGCTTTTCTGCTTGGACATATTTGGAGATCGATTTTTATACTGGACACATTAGCTCGAGCCAAACACGCTCATGTTGACCCGGGAGGGTCATAATTCTCGGGGGAACGCCTCGTGGCATTTGAATGCGATATGGAACGCGGCGCGGCGCGGCGGCCCGAGTGCGGGGCATTCGAGGCGAAATTGCCATTCCTCTCTGCGCCTACATTGCATCCACCTAACACCATGCTATAAGAAAAACCGCCGCATCAACGTCCAATCAATACCTTCGTTTTCAGTAAAGTGCAATTTTTCAGAAAAGTTCGGGGGTGTTCGTAAATGACGCCAGGGTCCTAGGAGAACGAAGTGTCTGGCACAACTTCCCTCTAAATTGAATTTTGCATGAGGAAGCATTTGGAGAATCTCGAATGCTTCTATGACTTATTTTTTAGCGCGGTAATAGAATCAGTGGCGAGGCGTGAATGATCGATTATCGATGTATCGCCATTTAAAGCTATGGTAAAGAATCGATTACTAAGGTGTGCGAACACCCTTCTAATCGATCTTTTATCATAGGCTTGAGTGGCGTATCGATCGATATATCGCAAAGCACGCCACGCCACTGAGAATGATACGTCTGCGCTATTATACAGAGTGATCCAAAGTTCCGCATAGTTCCGAGGGATCTTGCCCTTTTTTCGGGGTAATCCCCTCACATTGGGCCCGTTGGAACAAAAAGAAGAGGTTTTTTTTTTTTTTTTTTATAGAAAATGGCTTAAAAATCACGATGGACGCGTCGAGATTTCCTAAAATACACTCATAATTTAACGATCTGCGCAAGAAATATGCGTTTTTTTAAGCTTTACGCTTCTATAATGATACTACGGCACAGGTGATCATTTCGGAGGAGGGTTCTTTCCGTCCAACCCTTGGGCACCAGGATGCAACGCAATATTCAACATGGCCGACGCTAACCCGCCAAAAAACACGTGACGAGACGGGATTCTTTGAACCAGCGTGTTTATATTTACATTTTTCGCACGCCGAGGAAGACCATGGTGCTCTCTCACGATTTGCGCGCGAAAGCGTTAGCCATGTTGAATTGTGTAGAATTCTACTGCGCAAGGGTTGGATGGAACGACTCCTCTGATGAAAATGTCACCTGTGTTGTAGTATCGTTCTAGAAGCGGGGAAGCTTAAAAAACGCATATTTCTTGGGTAGATCGTCAAATTATGAGTGTATTCTAGAAAATCTCGACGCGAAATCTCGCGGAGTGTATTTGGACGTATTTCTGTCAAACGGAACTATCTGCATGAAGACATGATCCCTGAGACCCATAAAAATATGTGTATAACAGGGCTCTCGACATAATGCACATATTTCCGTTTGATAGAAATATACGTCCATTTGAGACTTTCCTGATACGCTCATCGTGATTTTTGAGTCATTTTCTTTAAGGAACAATTTTTTTCTTCGCTCCGGATACAGTTTGCAGCAGGCCCATGTGGGGGCCTTAAAGTCGATTCCTTTGACGTAGGAGCACTCCCAGATGCCTGGTCCGAGTGGTGCGGGAATTTTAGATCACCATGTATATGAGATACAACCAGGAAAATGCCACACCCCAGTGCGCCAGCGCGGGACAGCTAGAGTCGAAACTGTGACAACGGCTCCAGCATTGAACGAAGATTAAAAGCCGGGCAAGAAGCTGGGCGAGGGCGGAGGAGAAATATCTGGAGCAAGGTCGCGGTTCAGTAGCAACGAAAAAACCAGGAGTTCTACTGGTATACAGCGTGAGTCGTCGAAGAAGGTGTCATATCCGTTAAATACAGTATCTTTACATCTACAGTGAGAGTATGGCCACCGGAGAATCTACCTCTGTCCGCAGGGATGCCACGGTCAGGGAAAACCAGAAAATATCAGGAAATTTTGATTAACCCTTTCCACTCAAATTTTATTGGCGAAACGAGATTTGAACGCGAGCGACGCCTTTCACTGGAAGATTGTCTTATAGTTAGGTACATCTGAACAATATCCCTGAGTCCCCCCTTCCCAAAAATAAGAGCTCATGAAGGCCCTTTTTTGAAATAAGCTCCATTCAACTCAGAATCGAAAAGGAATCAACAAAGCTTGTATTTCTGTTCATATCAACACAGACCAGCACAAGACACATCGAAAGAACGCAATCTCCTTGTTTCTGAACACAGCGCAATGAAACGTCCTGCTGAATAGATTGTGTTTATATGAGAACTGCAATGTCATAATGAGCACGAAGTTGGTATTTGTATGGAACTTGGATTTCTAAGAGTCCAGCAGGCTGATTATTGCAATTGATAAACAAAGCGATAGACATAGAATACATAGGGAGTATCTAGTGATCCTATTGGTTGAAATGGCTGATTCAACTAGACTAAGGGAGAAAATGACAGACCATGTACAGGGTCTCCCGTGGGTTGCCATTTGTTAGTCTATTACCTTAGCTCCTTTCTAAATTGCAACCACCCGCTTTCACCAATGGAATCCCTCCGTATACCTTTGGTCTTCTTTGTCTATAGCTTTGTCTATCACTTTCAATAATCAGCCCGCAGCAGAGTGAACATGCCCGGAGAGGGTGAGAAATAGGTAAGCGGAATATTGAACATATTTTTATCGCGGTTAAGTGCACAGGAAGGTAGGCAGGTATCGGCGGTAGATCTGTGGGCTCACGCTTTGCACAGTGGTAACAAGCCGGGTTTATGATGTATTAATCTTGTCGGTGGAGTCGGGCGAGCAGTTTTAACAGCCCTATCTCCCGCCGGCTGGCGCTGGTAGATTAGCGCGGCTGTTAAGAGCTTTGAGTCGTCACGATTCCGGTGACCTGCCCGTCATTTGCAGCTTTTTGCCGGCGCCCGCTCCGCAACTTTGAAAAACTTTTAATGGGCCCGACTCGGTCGCTCGCGCAGCCCCACACGCGAGTATCCTATTTTTGCACGGAATCGATCGTCGCGGATCAAATCTGTCGTGCAACGTCGAAACCCCCTCGGAAATTCGAATGTTGCCCAAGTGCATCGGATCACCGAGAAAAAGGTGAAGTTGATTTAACATTCTGGATGGAAAAAAAAGTGTACGAGAACTTATAAACTGCTGAATCAGCCGCCTTAGCAGTTAGTTTGTAAAATGCTGAATTAGCCGCCTTAGCAGTTAGTTTGTAAAATGCTGAATTAGCCGCCTTAGCAGTTAGTTTGTAAAATGCTGAATTAGCCGCCTTAGCAGTTAGTTTAACATCTTGGCATTGCCAAAGTAACTGCTGTAGCAGATAATTCAGTATTTTATCAGTTCTCGCACACTTTTTTTCCATCCGCAGAATGTTAAATCAACTTTACTTCTTTTTCGGTGATGAAATTCGAATTTTCAAGGAAACGCGTGACTAGCTTTCTTTGTAATTAATAGGGAAAAGCATTTGCAGTGGACTGGCAAGAGTCAAAATGTTCATAATTGTTTAAATATTGAAACTACCGTTCAGCTGAGAGTGAAGGTACCCTTGGTTTTTAAATCAGGCAAGCGATCAACATTAAGAGAGATATCGACGGTGAAACTACCAAACCACGTATCTCGGTTTGCGACGTCGCAGACTTCCTGTCATACTTTATTTTTTAAATGAAAAACTACTTAACATCCAGTCTTGAAAATTTCTGTGATTTTTCCTCTTTGTGCGGGGTAAATTCCGTGAAAATTTCAAGGAATGATATTGATTTGGTCTACTTCAAAAAAATAAAATGTGAGCGTAGATTTTTAAACACCGCAAACGAGATACGTGGTTTGGTAGTTTCACCGTCGATATGAAGAAATACTTATGTGTCTTGAATACACTAGTTTAAATGGGAAATGTTGCCCAGTGACGTCACCAGGTGGTCCATTTCTCAACTCTCAACTCTCTAGTAGAGAACCTATTTAGAGAGAGTTTGGACATGTTGAAATATGGAGCTTTCAGGGCTCAAAAGAACAGCCACCCTTTGAAAACGAAAAATGTCACTGCCAATCTTCAGGTTCCAATATCAAAACAGAATGGGCTAGAATGTTCATGAATGAGCCAGTTCCCGCAAAGATGAGTAAAATTCTAATATTAAATCGAATGCGTGCTTTACCAACGACGAATCATCACAATTGTAATAATAAATCACTCTGGATAATTTGAATTCATAGATTGGCTGCCCTTTTGGGCCCTAAGACCTTCATCATACAACCTCAAAATTACCGACCGACGCTTGTCGGTCATAATGTCCATACTCTCTCTATAATGGCCTATATTGGTACTCTACTTTGCAGCAGATTTTCTCCGTGATCCCATATCGGGGAAAAATTGTGAATTGATTTTATAGCCTCAGTTCATTTGATACTTTCACGTGAAGCATTAAAATATTTAGGTGCTGAATTGAGTGTGCTGCAAAAATTTGAAGGAAAAATATCCTTTATTTTTACTTTTCTTTTTTTTTCAAAATTAGAATATTTTATCGAGGAAAACTTGGCAACGTTTGAATAATCGTACGACGTTGTTCCCGAGTACGGCAAAAATGTTCTGAAACTTTGCTCAGGCCGGAACGAAAACGAAAAGAAATTCCCGGGCCCGAGTTAATTAAATAGCTCGAAGTTCAAGGATGGCGAGAACCAATTCTTAGGTGTTCGAAGTTCGGAAAGAAACCAGTTTTGTTATTCTTTGGAGAGTTTCTGATGTGGAAATATTTTTCAACAGCTTTACGGCGTCTGTAAGCCCAATTAATTTGAAAAGAGGGAAAAGACCGAAAAACTCACCAGATTTTAAGAGAGTAAAGGCTGTACTTTTTTCTCAGCACTCGTTCTCTAAGTCGTTGCGGCTCATGACTCAGTGGCGTGGCGTGCTTTGCGATATCGATTGGTCTGCCATTTAATCCTATGAAAAAGGATCGATAAACCTTAATAATCAACTCTTTACCATAGCTTCAAATGGAGAATATCGATAATCGACCATTCGTGCCTCACCACTGTCCTATGACTAGAAAGGAAGAATAATGAACTACTCAAACTGTGTCATGTCAGTATTGTATGAGAACTACGAGATTCTCTACTTTAGTTGTCTTTCGTTTAATTTAATTTGAACCCAATTGAGCCGGAGGCTTTATACGTATCGATAATTCAATTCAAAATGGCTTTCAAGTTCCTCTGTGTGGATCTCTGTGGAATTAATTTTTACTCATCGTCCCAAAAAATTGATTTTTTCCCATTTCTTAAATATGTTTCGAAATCTGAGAAAATTAAATTGTATCGTACTTCAGCGTTATTTTTATGATCTCGTTCGTTTCACTTAAATTGTACGTCTCTTTTTAATTCATCGATCATTCGACTAATTTCTTTCAGGAATTCTTGTCGAACGAGCTTGTCCGTGGTCAAACTTTAGGTTTATTCATTCGGTTCCTCCGGTGAAAGCAATCATATGAAAAGTAATTCCGCAACATTCCAGCAGTCTTGTTCGACTTTAATGAGGCCGGTTTTTACGAGCTTTTTCTTCGAATGAGATTTCCCAGGAAGTGTATCACATATTTACAAGTCGTAAAGATTTTTAGAGCTCATAAACCGCGCGAAAACTTTTCTTTCATCCGATCCGGCGGCGCGGCGGTACCCAGTATGCGCCCGAACTCCTCTACGTGCTAAGAAAGAACGCCCCATGAATCTCTAGGCGTTGCCTAATTCCCTTCGATCAAACATGGGTCTCCTGGTAAACTGATGCATATTTTTCTTACAAATTTTTCAAATAATTCTGGCCGCAAATTCAATTGAAGTTCTTGAAAATTTCAAGGGAAAATATTCATTATGTTTCCTCCAAAATAAACATTTTATCAAAGGTAATTTGCAATCCTCGAATGATCATACGGCGTTTTACCTTAGCACGGCAAAATAGGGAGAGTATGGTCATTCTTATCTTTTTCCCCCGCTTTTTGATTAGTCTATGAGTTTTTGGCTTTCATGGAACTATCACGGTTGTAAGTAAGCAAACGCGATAGGATTCGGAAAGTTAATGTCGTAAACATCTCGCGAATAAATACTTCAGATGCACTGGTACCGACCTTCTGTTACTGTATCAATGCAATTAACGGCTTCCTTTGAATGAGCACGTTATCATGACCCAATATCAGTTTCGCAGCTTTTATTAATGGCAACCACTAATTAAACATTTTTATGGAACGCCGTGTGTCACTACTACTTGTCACTACTACCGTCTGGGTGTCTACAAGTCTGTAAAGCGGGAATTGTCAAGGAATTTTATGAGGTAAGGGAAATCAGGCTAATGTCAGTGAATTTTAAGAGTATCAGGGACCGGATTTGAAAAATCTTAAAACTCTAAATTCAAAAAACTGTCAACGCTGTTCGCTAATTTATACAGGGTGTACCAAAAGTCCGTCCCACCCCTGCTTTAAAAAAACGAAATTTAAGGTGATTAAAATTGACCGTTTAAATTTCGTTTTTTTTTAACTTTTCCCAAAATTTGGGGACTTGCCAACGTAATGTTGAACTAATTTTGACCTTACTGAGATAATGTGGAGGCAAATCTAGGGGATATTGCCTTTTTTCGCGGGAAAATTGAATGACCTTTGAATTGACGTATTTTTTTTTTTTTTTTTTTTTTTTTTTTTTTTTTTTTTTACTACTTCAAATAGCCCACAAGGGCTAATCCCACGCTTTAAGTCCCATCCCCCCTCCGTCCCTACTGAACCAGCCCCAGGCAACCATTGTTTGAGACCATCAAACTCGGGTCGCCTGGCCGGGAATCGAACCCGGGACCTCCCGATTATAGAGCAAGCGCTACAACCACTACACCATAGGAGGCCGACAATGCCAACGTAATTAGCCGTAATTATGCCAACGTAATTGCCCGTATTTGGGGGTCCAAACCCCCCCTTAAAATTACAGCGAAGTGATTTCTGCAATTTTTACTTAAAAGCGGACACAGTTTGGTAGATTTTCCCGTTTTATTTTTTTCTTTACGATAATTTGAACCGGAGTTATGATTTTTTGAAAATAGGTCAAATTTGACCTTCGACCTATCATAACTCGGTCAAAAATTAAGATATTGATCTGCGGTTTACGCCAAAATTCTTAGTTTTTTATGCTCTTTCGAATGATGTATCACAAGATAGGGGTTGCCATTTGAAATTAAAAAGTTGGGGGCCCCCCGCGCCCCCCCCCCCCGAGGGGGGCCCAAAATGTTGACCCCCTCAAAAGATGGTCCCCTTTGAGATAGGATTATTCCCAAAGTTTCATTACCCTAGCTCAATTCGTTCAAAAGTTAGCAGGGGTGGGACGGACTTTTGGTACACCCTGTATAGCAACGCTTTCCGTTAATACTGAACGTAAGAACTTAGAGTTTGAATAGATCTGATTTTTTTTTTCGCCAATCAATCAGCTTAAATTAAGTTTATGACTGGCGCAACCGGTTCATTCTGTAACCCCCCCCCCCCCCCNTTTCACCTGCTAGTGATCCATGGTCCTTTCAAGAATTTGATATTGATTCAACTCCGCTTTTTTAGTCGCCAAACGACTGATTTAGTGGCAACGTCATTCCATAAAATGCGATAGGACAATCGAAATCTAATTGGTCCGTTTGAATTTCGATCAGTTTTGCCGCGTTTTGAAAGAGCGATAAAATTAACACAGCCCATTAGAGAGTTGAAGGGGGGGGGGATGTAGCATCAGGATTTTTCCGATTCTCCTGATTCTATCAGTATTTGAGATCAATCAGGATAGAATCCCGATTTCATGAGGATTTGAGGAAAAATCGGTCGTAAAACCAGGATTTGAGAAAAGTCGGCCGTCCGATCGGGTTACTTCATCGATTCGCACTTATTTTTAATCCTCAGAACTTAATTCTAGAGTTTTGCTCTTGCATACGCTCATGCAGAAATTTTAATTCTTCTCCACTAATAATCAGGATTTATCAGTCATAAATCAGGGAAAATCAGGATTTCGTCAGGATTTCCCAAATCGAAAACAAACTAGACACCCTGATTTGAATTTTTTGAAATTATGTGTTTGTTTACAATCGAACCAGCGAATATATCGATGCATCGAATGACGTGGTCACTAAATCAGTTTATGGCCGAGGGTCAGATTGCGCCTGGATCCAAAAGGCTCCCGGGCGGTGGGCGACAGCGCTGTTGGTCTAACGGCAAATGGCTTATGTAGATCAGCTGATGAGCGGACCCGGGCCTGAGGCGCAGGAGGCGTCCAATGTCGGATGTCGCTTGGATGCGTGCGTCGCGACGCGGGGCGGAGCGGCGCGCGGCGTGTGCGAATGTCAGGAGACGCCGAACCGAACCGCGCTGATCGCTGGTCTTGAACCAGTTCCGCCATCATCGGTACCGTTGTTGCCAAAACGGAGACCCCTCCGCATTTACATAGTTTTATGGTCGTGCCTTTAGCCTAGACCCACAACTCGGGCCTCAGGACTCCTAATATGCGCGTGGGGAGGTACCATTTCGGCCATGGTCAGTGGTGGCCAGGGTGTCTACAAGTCCGGAATTTCCGGAAAGTCCGGAAATTGCACTGATTTTTTAAGGGCGGTCTGGAAGTACTTTAAAAGTGCGGAAATTCCGTTAGAAGGTCCGGAATTTTTCATTTTCGTCGCAATTTGAGAGAGAAATTCAAATTTTTGAAATTTATTGAATTTCGTCAAATGGAGGCACACTGGAAAAAAACACATACACTGTTAAAAATTATTCTGGCCTGAGTGGCCTGAGTGAAATATTATGGAGCTATCCTGCCTGGAGCATCGAGTGACAAAATTTTGCGGTGAGTTAGATAGCTCGCTCTGGCATGGGAAGCTCCTTGTAGCATGTGTCACTCCAGGAAAGACAGCTATATGCTCGGGAGAGATACTCTCCACTCAGATTTAAGATACTTAAGAAGAAACAGAGCTATAATTTTCTGCGCATCATCAACGCGCATTGACCGTTACAATCTTATTCTGGAATTCACGACTGCGACG
>NW_017547203.1:236800-271719 GCF_001854935.1 Bemisia tabaci | reverse complement strand
GTCACTCCCGTATTACCGAATCGTAGTAAGGACCCAAGTTTCTCACGGAAAATTGCCCATTACTTTCGGCAACCGCGGGCACTGGGAGCTGGATCGAGTTTAGCGAAAATGAGTCTAGTTTTCATTGAAAAACGCACCGAGGGGAAAAAATTACTCTCAAGTTCGGATGAAATGGGAAGGAATCCAAACCTTTGGTTGATTCTGATTCTAGGAGTTTCCGCTGTTTTTTGTGCTAAATTCTACTTAAGCTGTACCATAATCTGGGGTTTCAGTGGGGGTTCACTGAAAAGTAAAAACGTGAACCCATCGCCTTCGATGCGATCGAAAAATTATTCGAAACCGGAGTCGATCCAATCGACATGAATCGATCGAAAAATAGAAGCGTGAACCGATCGACAGCTCTCCGAATCGGTCGACATGAACGAGAATCGATCGACAAGCCCGTGAATTGATCGAATCACGTCGATCGGTTCATGTTTTTACTTTTCGACAGCTTCATGTCGATCGAATCGACACCGTTTTTTAAAAATTCCTCGATCGAATGGATATCGATCCATTCACGTTTTTACTTATCAATTGATTCATATCGATCGAATTCACACCCTCCTGGAAACCCTGGTTCTCGTAGTTGAACTGGACGCGAACTCGTTGACCCATTGACTGATATCTCGTCCAGTTTTGAGGGTCCTGGCTTGCATAGGTGGATGCACCGGCCGCGCCGCGAATTGGGTCGACGAAGTGAGAACTCAATCTCCGGATTCCAGCGTCGAGGCCGTGACACCCGAAAACCGCGCAACTCCCTCGGGGATCAACGTGAAGATACGCGGTTTTTGCGGCGCCGCCCGCGGTCGGCGGTTCTCGGCGCGTGGTCCGAGGTAATTAAGCGACGGCTAATCCGGATCGAGGCCCACTTCACCAGTTGGCAGCCACCGGTTGGCGCTCGCCGCATTATTAGTTATTACCCGTATTACTCCACAACTACACTTATTAGTCACTATTAGCCAGTCCGCTCCCCAGCAAATTGCCACATTGCGAACTCGCAAATCCTAGGCTAACGCACCCACCGTTCGTTCCTCTTATCTAGTTCGGAGCCTCGTATTCTTGGTCCAACTACAGGCAGCTTATTTCCTCAGGGAGGCTTCGTCTCGTAAGGCCGCATTTCCATTCTTTTCTTATCTAATCTAACTTGAGTTGACCTAAACCAACCTAACCTAGCCAACGCACCATTGGACGTTTTTCTGCTATATGGAACTATAGATGAGTGGGAAAGATGGGGCGTGCTTTAGAAAGCCGGTTAGAAATAATGTGAAAGTGGGCGTGATTCCCTTTGGCGAAATGGAAAAGCAGGATTTTACATTCTTCCAAACCAGGCTCGGACTGGCCATAAGGCTAATCTGCCCTTGGCAGATACGCCCCTTTTTGGCGCGACGAAAACGCACCCCTCTGACGGATAGCAAAATAAGAAGGGGAAAAAATTACGACCGAGAATATATCGACGGTGAAACTACCAAACCACGTATCTCGTTTGCGGTGTTTAAAAATCTACGCTCACATTTTATTTTTTTGAAGTAGACCAAATCAATATCATTCCTTGAAATTTTCACGGAATTTTCTCCGCACAAAGAGGAAAAATCAAAGAAATTTTCAAGACTGGATGTTAAGTAGTTTCTCATTTAAAAAATAAAGTATGACAGGAAGTCTGCGACGTCGCAAACCGAGATACGTGGTTTGGTAGTTTCACCGACGATATGTAACAATGGCGGATGTAAAAAATTACCTTTTCGAAACATGCTTGAAAACTGTTTTGGTCACACAAAACTTTAATATGTTTGCCTCTGGCATAATGTACAGATTTCGAAGATCACATCTCTAGTATTTTCTCAAAATTTTCTCGATGCAAAAACAGTTTTTTTAACGTGTTTCGAAAAGGTAATTTTTCACATCCACCATCGTCACATATAAGTCCTCATATGCAAAACATTTCTTAAATGAACGGATGAAGAGTTCCAATTTGAGACAGGGCTCCAATGGACCACTAGACAAGGTACGAATTTCAGCATTCTGATACAGGTTTCTTAACCGAAATTTCACGTAGAACACGATACGCACAACGAAAATTACCAAAATCAACTCCTGACGAAGATATTTAATGATTCTTGATGCGTGAATTCAAATCACCCGCTCATGAAAACTCAATGCTCCACGTGATTCACATCGCGCGCTAAATGTTTATCATGACAGTCTCTGCGATGTAAAAATCTTCAACTTCAATCTTGACACTTTGGCTCAGCTATAGCAAATTACCAATAGTTTGAACAACACATGGTGGAAAATGAACATTGCTCGATTGAGAAGCTTGCTGAAACCGTTGTAGTGCGCGATTTGACTCACGTAGAGCTTTGAGTTTCTTGTGAGCGGGCAGTTCAAATTCCTCGTAATCAGTACGAAATAAAAACGTTAGTATCTTCGTTAGAAGTTGATTTCGGTAATTTTCGTAGTGTGAATCGTGTTCTACGTGAAATTCTGGTTAAGAAACATGTATCAGATTGCTTAAATTCGTACCTTGTCTAGTGGTCCATTCAGCAATATTCGAGTTTACTCGTTCCCTTTCCACCCGTAGACAAATTTCCCGCTAAGACTGAAAAGAAACCAACGCGACTGAGCGTTTTGCCAATTTTTGGTGGTATGTATCGGGAGAGGATACATTTATGGCACTTATCTAAAAAAATTACATCTTTTACAAGCTTCCAAGGTTTTTCAAAGGAGAATCTGGAGAACAATTAAATACGAACTTGAATTTTATCATATTTAGGAATTTTCCCCTGGAAGCAAGAGTAACTGTGGATAGAAGGTTTTATTGGTTAATGAAAACAATTTAGAATTCCTGATACTGTTTGTCACATTATTGCACTCAGTCAGCACTGTCGAAGGACGGCATCGGAAGTATCGATCTAAAATCTACGAAAAAAGGCGTATAATAGAACTGTATAAAAAAGTAAAGGAAGGTCACCGCGTAAAAGATTAACCTAGCCGAAACGACATAACTTTTTATGTTTATTCGCAGGTATATAAGTGTTGGTTGAGCACACGTACTCATCGGTAAGTGTTCTGACCCATTTAGGCTTTATTGTGTCGCCTCCGTCACTTTATGCCCCGTTCTCGAAAATGTTTGACTTGTTTCCAGTCACAGCATAGCAAAGAAGGGGGGGGGATCCTGTCCACTGCTCTCCTGTCGAAATCTTTTTAACATTTTCTGTCCGACTTTTCCTGGTAATAATTTGGAACCGGATTACTGGTTCTGTCAACGGTCTCATACCAGTCTTCAGCCCGTCTCAAATGTCCCATTCTGCTTTGCCGAGAAAAACACGTTACATGAGCTTTCAAATGTGCCAAATTTTTTCCTTTTAAATTTTTATTTCTATTTTTATTTTCGACGTTATGTCATAGATAATTTGATAGTGGCATCCTTAAAATTTTATGATAACTTTGAAAACCCGAAAAATTTATGAGTTCCTAATAAACCCAGAGAATTTTTTGATCCAGTGCCATGAAGAAGAAATAAGTGGAATATAATCAGTAGAAAAACTGATCTAGTCAGGAACAGTACTGAAATTAATCAGGGTGTCTAACATCAAGATTTTCCTGATTCTATCAGGATTTGAGGTCAATCAGGATTAGAGGAAAAGTCGGTCGTAAAATCAGGATTTGGGAAGAGTCGGCCGTCCGCTTATTTGCCATTAATTATCCGCTGTCCGTCCGTTAATTTTTCTCCGAAAAAAATCAGGATTTGATGAGGGTTTGGAAAACTTATGAAATCAGGATTTAGCAGTCAAAAATTAGGAAAAATCAAGATTTCATTAAGATTTCCCAAAATGAAAAAAAAACAAAAAAAACAAAAAAAAATAGATACCCTGTTAATGTAAAAATTATGATTTAAATGATCCTCATTGGTTATCTTTAATTTCACAGATTATACTTTTTTCAAGCTTTTTTAAACAATGATGATAATTTGTGGGTAACAACTGACTGAACTTAGGAATAAATTCCAGATGAAATTCAAATAAAAACTTTGAAAGTTTTCCTGCAAAAAAACCTTATTTGATCAAAATAGTCTAATAACGTCGAAATTCTGATGCAGTGTTTTCACCCAGAACGGCATCATTGGCGTTTGATTTTGGTATTTTGCATGAGTCTGAGAGAATATCATTAGGCTTATTTGGTGAAATTTATTCGATGAGAGTTCACCGTGCTTTCAATCTGCGGCATCCAGAAACGGTGAATATTTGTCGACTCGTTCTGTACTAATCATGAATCGTTCTAATGGCCCATTTCTCCTCTCAACCAACAATAATTATTTCAAACGGAGCCTCCGAAGATATTTGATGTTTCTCTCCGTTATTGTTTTTAAACTTTCCAGTTTCATCCATCAGAATTCTCATTAGTGTAAATCCGAACCAACATTTTTTTTAAATCAGGTTTTTTTCGCGTTGGATTTTTCCCTCTTCTTTTTAAAATGCTGTACGTATTCTTAACCGGGAAACACCTGGAAATTCGATATTATTTGGAAAAATCAGGCAAATCGGTCATTGATCAGGAAATTCTGAGAACTGCAAGCTTTTTCCAAACATTGGATTCAATTCATTGCATATAGATTTTTAATTTAAACGAATGTCAAATTGTTCGCGCGAAAAATCGGGAAATCTCGTCTTAGGCCAGGCACCAAGGGAATGAATATTGAATTAAATGCTAGAAAGCTGGAAATTTTTTTAAAAGACGTATTATGAGGTCCTTAAATAAGGGTTAATTTTGCACCATTCCTGAAGTGGAGCTTTAGCCGCCATCTTGGATTTTTAGGCCTAAAATCGCTATTTTTTCGGTTTTTGGCCTATAAGTCAGTGAAAAAGTCATTTTCCGTCAAAATACTTCCGTAATAAAATTAAGCTTATAAAATTGTCTATTAAAAAGGTGGTATACGTTTTTTCCATACGACCCACCGTTTTCGAGATATGATCGTCGCAAAGTTGGGCTTTTAAACTCAAAATCGACCGAAACCCGACTTCCAAGTTTCCAGTGTGCGCTACAACTTTGCAAAAACCGAGTAAAGAGAGGAAAACTTGTTCCGAACCACAAATCTGTGATTTCTCAAAAATTAATCCCAAAATCCGAGTGCGAGAAGGGGGGGGGGGGGGAGACCGAATCTACGGGCCGCGCGCGCACTGTTTTTATACACCGTGTCGTATCGCGCTGTGTTATCAGCTACTAGATGGCAATCATTTTTATTGGTTTGGAGACTCCCGGTCTGATCCAAAAATTAACTGTCATAAAACTCGTGAAGTTGGTATGGCGCAAATGAGAGCGCTAGAGGGCACTTGTGGTGAAATCAAAATAAGGAGCAACCGTGTGTTATGTACTTATTTCTGCGACAAACTGCAGCGTTAAATTAAATAGTAAAGTATTACCCATTAATCCTACACTTCTTTTTCAAAGGATTATTTCTTTCCTTAAAAAATCATAGACAAAAAATGGGAGAATTATTTTAAGATTATTGTAAGATGTCCCAGTGCCGTAGCGCGCCGTTGCTCACGCGCACAGTTTGTTAGCTGTTTTGGTGATTGAAATGAAATTGCAAAATGATTCTTTGCTTTTCTTGGGTGAAGCGTTACAGAACTCAACCTGCAACTTAAGTTTCTTTAGATCACCTGGTTCCTTTCTGTTAGTTGCTGCAAAATTGTTTGTAGTTTCAGCTGTCATAGCCATAGGAATAAAGCGACGTACCCATTTAGCAGAAAAAAGGAGTCACTTATAAAGAAAAAAAGAATAGTAAGTTTTTCCAATGGACAGTATTATTAAAAGTTCACTGAAATACAAAAAAAAATCATGTTTAACACCTGGCAGAGGGTCATCTTTGCCGTATACAATCTACACATGAGATCCTTACTTTTCTTCCTCATCCACGCTGTCTTCATCTTCGATGATATCGGCCACGTTTGAGCATGACCTACCTTCGCAGTTTTTGCAAAGTAAAGAGTAGTGTAAGCCTGCTTTTCGGCAGGAAAAAGCATTTTGACAGCCCTTCACACATTTGCATGACATTAATTTTAAAAGCTCTTGTGGCGTTGGATCTTTCTGCATTGGAATCGGGAATAATCCAGTTTTACAATGTCACCACATCTCACTGTAATGGAGGTATTTCGTGACCATATACCACATCTGCATTTGTAAATAGACTCTACATGGATGCAAACATGGTGAATCTGAAGAAGGGGGCAAGAAAGCTAAATTCGGTGCTCTTTTGCTTATCCCTCGTGTGAAGCACTGGTACCTAAATTGATGCAATGATACATCACCTTGAGCACCGTAGAGGGAAATAAACAATTTTTCCCCTGCACTAGCTACTGCCTCTGATGAAGCATTTGGTTCTTTGAAAATTTGAGCCGCTTCTTTTAAGCTCTCATCTTTTTGTAACAATTTGAAGAGCTTATGTTTTCCTTGCCTAAAAATTGCAGGTGTGGTATCACAACCGGCTAACGCGTGTACCTAAGTGAAACATTATCTGCTAAAGTTAGATTCTGGTTCAGAAAGTAAGTTTTATTTGGAACTTTACATTTACCTGGCTTTAGAAAAAAAAAAAAATTTTCTTAAAGTTGTTCAAAGCTGTAAGGATAACTAAGAGATCAGAGTCTTCACTTACAATTATGACTGATGGGGAATTTTCAGAGTTCTCGATGGCTGTATTTACAATGAGCTCGTCAGCGTCCTCTTTTGCTAGTTCAGTCTTAATACCTGCACGCTCAAACCTCTCTCTTAGTGAAGCAATCAGTCGACTTTTATTTTTCTCGTTCGTGAGGAATTTACTTTGTGTGACAGTCACTGACATGCTCTCTTCTAAAATAACTTCTGGAGATAATAATGATTTTGATCTCCGACAGCGTTCCGCTGTTTTGGTGCTCTTCACTGCGCTGTCCTCCGGATATCCGTCAAACACTCAAACACTACTGATGTGTTAGAAGAATAATTTGTCTGCACATACTCAACATGTTTATCAAGTATTTGGGAGAATATTTCTTGCCGATGCCAGACAATTTTGTGGACCATAAATCATCCATCAATCACACAGACAGAACCTTTCAATTTGACTGCAGTTCCACAAGTTGAAAAAAAGTCATAAATCACTTATTTGGACATTTTCCGCATTCCGGATTCGTCAAGAAGAGCTAATGGATAAGGAATAAATTCGAATTAAAAATAATTCTCCCATTTTTTGTCTATGATTTTTTAAGGAAAGAAATAATCCTTTGAAAAAGAAGTGTAGGATTAATGGGTAATACTTTACTATTTAATTTAACGCTGCAGTTTGTCGCAGAAATAAGTACATAACACACGGTTGCTCCTTATTTTGATTTCACCACAAGTGCCCTCTAGCGCTCTCATTTGCGCCATACCAACTTCACGAGTTTTATGACAGTTAATTTTTGGATCAGACCGGGAGTCTCCAAACCAATAAAAATGATTGCCACCTAGTAGCTGATAACACAGCGCGATACGACACGGTGTATAAAAACAGTGCGCGCGCGGCCCGTAGATTCGGTCTCCGCCCCCCCCCCCTTCTCGCACTCGGATTTTGGGATTAATTTTTGAGAAATCACAGATTTGTGGTTCGGAACAAGTTTTCCTCTCTTTACTCGGTTTTTGCAAAGTTGTAGCGCACTGGAAACTTGGAAGTCGGGTTTTGGTCGATTTTGAGTTTAAAAGCCCAACTTTGCGACGATCATATCTCGAAAACGGTGGGTCGTATGGAAAAAACGTATACCACCTTTTTAATAGACAATTTTATAAGCTTAATTTTATTACGGAAGTATTTTGACGGAAAAATGACTTTTTCACTGACTTATAGGCCAAAAACCGAAAAAATAGCGATTTTAGGCCTAAAAATCCAAGATGGCGGCTAAAGCTCCACTTCAGGAATGGTGCAAAATTAACCCTTATTTAAGGACCTCATAATACGTCTTTTAAAAAAATTTCCAGCTTTCCAGCATTTAATTCAATATTACCCTTCATATGGAGCTGTGGTGCCTGGCCTATCTGAAATATCAGGAAAAATCAGGAAAATCCAAAATTACATTTAGTAGACACTCAAAAGACGGGTCTTTCGGAAACGCAAAAATAGCGCTTTCTCGGTTTCTCAGTGTCTCAGTGTGGCCTCGTCCCGAGGGTGGCGAAATTTGATTAAAAATAAAATCTTGAAATTTCACGTGAAATATTTCATGAGATTTCAGAAATTTATGAAAGATATTGAAAAATACCGGTTGCTTCTCATGTTACGAAAAATGTAAAAATTGTGACTTTCTTCTATTTTTGTGTGTTTGAGAGCAGGTTGCATACTCTAGCCTTCACTGGAAAAAAACACATTGGATCTAGAGTCCAGACTCTTAAAAACATCGATCAGAAAAAGTACTCTTGATTCAATCAGAATCTAGTTAAAATCAAGAACCAAGTCTCTTAATTTAAGCGGATTTGATTTTGATTCAAGCAAAAATCCGATTGAATCAAGAGTCCTTTTTCTTGTCAATGTTTTCAAGAGCCTAGACTCTAGATCCAAGGTTTTTTTTTTTGTCCAGTGCTTGAAAACTTTTGAATATTTCCGAGCCTCGTGAAATTTTATGAAATATTTCGCTGAAATGTCCGATCTTTCATTTCTTTCTACGTTTCATGCCACCCTGCTCGTCGTACGTGCATTTCTGCAGGATCCTCAATGCAGGAGTGCAGCGTAGAAATCGGATTCCCGCGACGGAGGTACGTTAAAGCTCGTGGTCTGATTGTGAGTGCGGCGCGCGGGAGAGCATTAACGATTTCCGTTCATTAGCATGACAGTGTCCCCTGTAAACCTGTCCGACAATAGATTCGTCTCATTTGTCTCGTTCGGTTCGTGCCATTATGCAACCGACACCCGCACTCATCATCCACCTGGCCCCCTCTCGTCTTCTCCGATTCATTACTGTCCGTTGACGACTTCATCCACCACCAATGACAGCTCGAGGCTTCAGGGTTTTTGTGATTAAAACAGAAGGGACAGAGCCCCCTTCCAAAAAATGCCACTTCGCTTAAATGAGGTGGAGGCTCGTTGAAAAGATGTCTTTTTCGGGTAATCGACCCCTAAGAAATCGAAATTGACGGTCCTGTAGCCTCTGGGCCTCGTCGATGGGGCTATTGGAGGCAAATGAATTAAAATATAGTCAAAATCAGCGAACATTGTAATACAATGTCTGAAAGGTAGTAGCACTGAATATATTGGTATTTGGAGTGTATCCGAGTGCTAGAAATAATTTAAAATTTTCTATAAAAAACTTACATTTTATTAATAAACTTAGATCGAAGCTTTTCGAAGCAAACGCTTCATTGTCAGGGTCACAAATGTCGGTTATCGATTTTTTGACCCTGACGATGAAGCGTTTGCTTTGAAAAGCTTCGGTCTTAGTTTGTTAATAAAATGTAAGTTTTTTAAAGAAAATTTTACATTATTTATAGCAATCAGCTACACTCCAAATACCAATAAAATATAGTCAACTGACCGGGAGGGAGAGTCAGAGTTGACTCGATCTCATTTTTATAGACTCCTGATGTTTTACTATTGACTATACTGGAACTAATTTTGGACTTCTAGTGCAACACACACTAAAAAACAAAAAAACAAAAAATTGCAATAGACTACTGTTGTTTTAAAGTGAAGTTTCTGAATTGACGTTTCGCAAGGAACCGACGAACATTGGATCGAGTCAGTGGGAGCGGTCGGACAAAATCTGGAAACTTTAAAAGCTCATTACTCCGTTTTTACAAAAATTTGAGGTCTTAAAAATGGTTCCATAGATTTTCTCATGCAATTTTCTTCAAAAATCACCCCTCAAAACTTAAAATTTGGCGAAATAAACATCAAAATTTGCAGTTCTAGTAAAAAAAGTCGTGTCCGACCTCTCCGATTGATTCGGTCCATTGTGCGACGCTTATTGCACTGTTGCAAGTAGTGAATACTGCCGTAGCAAGGAAGAACGCCGCAGGAACCTTTAGACGTTGCCAAATCATATTTGACAAAACTCGAATTTCCTGGAAATGTGTTGATACTTTCCCTCCAAATTTTCAGGGAATTTCGTTCGTATATAATTCGATTAGTAGCGTCTTAAAGTTTCAATGAAAAATATGCATAAGTGTGTTTTAAAATAAGCATTATTCGAGCGTAAATTTGGCAACATTCGAATATTCTTACAGCGTTTTTCCTTAGCGCGGGAGAATAGTGCAAAGCTCGACCCTCCCTCAACCAACGATCGGGAAAAAGCATCGACCCAAGGACCACGGCACACAAAGTCTTTGTTACGGCAAGTCGAAGATATGCCAGCTCGAGGTGGGGGGCCCGGAAAAATAAACCATCAACCATCCTGATTGACTAAAATCAATAAAGTCTAATTATCCTTGCAGTTCACTCGCGACTCCTTGCTGGCTGTTGGGCCATTGTCGGGCCTCTAAGTGTTTGTGCAGCTCGTCGGAACCGCGTCGTCGTGACGTCATAACGTCTAAACGTGTGTGAACAATCACTGCAATTTTCGCCTCCATTGTGCCAATTATTGCACCTCACAACGGTCCGCCCAAGATGCCGCTTCTGGGTGAAAAACACACTGGAAAAAAGTCGCTTGGATGTAAAGTCCAGACTCTTAATAACATTGACAAGAAAAAATACTCTGGATTCAATCCGATTTTTCCTTGAATCGAAGAACCGAGCCTCTTTATTTAGGCCGATTTTCTTTTGATTCTAGCAAAAAGTCCGATTAGGTCAAGAGTATTTTTTCTTGTCAATGTTTTCAAGAGTCTGAACTCTAGATCCAAGTGACTTTTTTTTCCAGTGCACACAAACTATTTCACATATACACGAAAATAAGTTCCTGGATCGCGAAATTATAGCAATGGAGGATTTGCACGAGATAATTGTATCGAACTGTACATAGAGAAAATAATTAAAACAAAAGTTTGGTGTATACGGGAAGTAAAATAAAAAATAACCGGTTGACAATGACAAGAGAAAATGCTAGCTAGTTTTCTTGAAGTTTGATAATAAAACAAAACGAGTGGTGAATAACAGCGTTGCAATCGGAGGAATGTCCAGTCCCCCTATTGTTTTCTGCGCTAAATTCACCGCAAACTGTACCAAAGTCAACACATAATTTGTAAACTGATTGCGATGGACGCACTGGTCGTAAGACAGTATGTTGGAGTTTTTTGCCAACGTGCGTTAAAAATTCAGCATAAAGCTGGAAATCTCAATACAGAGGGAAAAAGCTCATATGAGTACAATTTTCCCTCAAAACCAAACACCAAACAGCATATCTCTCTGAGGGAAAATTGTTCTCAGATGAGGTTTTTCCCTCTGTATTGAGATTTTCAGCTTGTTGCTGAATTTTTAACGCACGTTGGAAAAAAAACTCCAACATACCGACATAATTTGTTTTGGTTTGTGTTTCATATCCTATTTTATCCAAAATTAACACAAGAACACAATTATTTTTATGAGTGTATCTGAGGAAACCAGTGTCGTGTACGTAGTTTAGCAATGAGCGGAAAATGTTAGTTTCTTCTTGAAAAATATACACTTGTGAGCCTGATTTTGAAGGAGATCAGTCTGGCAAGCCCTTTGGGAAGCCCGGAGACAGGACTCTCCATCAAAGAGGCTTTATATTTCTTCCGGATCATCTCCTGCGCGTTCAAGCCCGGCAACAGTTTCGCGCGAAAAATTCAAGAACTAAGCACAAGTGAAGTTGTTTTCCCGAGGTGTCATTGTTTTCGCGTCACGATTTGACATTTGAAGGGTGTCATTCAGTGGTCGTGGTCGTCCATTTTACAATCGATGAGCCTTCGGTGAGCGGCGAAAGGGAGGGAAGAATACGTCGACAGGCAAGAAGCAACCACATCGAATGCAGTCGTACAGTCCGACCTTCATGCATCCTATAGGATGAGTGCAGCCGAGCCCGTCTCTTTTCAAAGGGGATAACAGTGCAACAAGTTTAACTTTCGATTTCAACTCATGAGCCAGGTTTAAGACACAGTGCTCACCCAAGAGAAACCAATTAAGTAGAATATTGCAGTCGCAAATAAAAACGCCCGATGAACATTCGAATGTTGCCAAATTTCCCCCGATAATTTTCCTTTCAATACGTGCTTGTAGATATGCGTCTACACATGCATCGTAAGAAAATAATCAAACGTCAAGTGAAAAAAATGAATTGAATCGAGAGTCAACGCAGCCAAAGATAAGAGAGACGTATTCAGACCTCGTCAAATTTTCTCTCGAATTTGAGAGATACATCTCATTCGCAATAGATTGGAGCACTGTGAGTGCGCGCCTCGTTCCATAGCGCCTTCAATTTTGCAGATGCAATATGGACGTCCATCAAGTGCGAATAGTTGTATCTTTCCGCTGTCATCTCTGTTCATATCTCTGCGCATTGAGATGTCTCATAATTTTGAAATTTGAGAAAAGTTGAGGTTAAGTTTGCTCCAAATATGCTATGATAATGTGCCCGAATCAATAATAATGGNGGGGGGGGGTGTTTAGAGGATCGAGTCAGGGCAAACTCCCGATCGAAAAAGCAATCCTCAGTTCGAATTACGTTGTTTTAACCGATAGTAACGTTTTCAACGACGTTTCCTTGATTTCGCCCAAAGTCATCCTCGTAGGAAGTTTCGTGATGAAGAAACATGACTGGAGACATCAGGAAGCTTTTAATTTGTTACTTACAAAAAAAAATTAATAGGTAGAATAGAAAAGGTACCTGGATAAGTATGTTTTGTTGAGTCACCTAAGAACATTAGCGCTAATTGCGAGCAAGCAAAATTGATCGCATGTACGTGTACGCGTGTTACTATTTGTCACAATCAAAGTTAAACGCATTTTCAATGATAACGATAAAATTGAAGGTGAACCGGTCGCTCAATATCCATCATAGACCATTTTTCAGCATATTTTATGCTATTGCTGAGCTTAGATGATGGATGTTTCTTCTCTTCTGTGCACGTATACTCGGTTCTCGAATAGTAGAAAAGATTTTTTCGTAATTTCGTTCATTACCTAAGTCGTGCGATTTTGATGTTAATCAAGTAATCATATTTAATCTCAGAAATTCGACGGCAAATTCTTGTTGTACATAGTTTTTTCCGAACGAACCAGTTCGACTGTTCACTATTGGAGCGGATTCCGTACATATCAGAAAAATTAGTGGAAAATTGTGGGAAAAACAACTTTACTGAGATTTAGTAATATTATGATTTCAGTTTTTTTTTAGTTTCTCTGTATTTTTTCTGCACTGATATAGAAAAATGCATCGTTCTCGTTTGGACTGCGTTAAGCAGAAAGGAAGCGAGCCACGTCAGCTATTGCCAAAAATCGGGCAATTTAATTTTTTACTTGAAAATGGTTTAGTTGTGCAGATTTTTGTGTACAAAGTTCAGTTAATTTTCTGCATAGTGCGAAGCAAATTCCTTAAAATTTTCAAAAAAATCTGTACAACGCTCTATCATAAAACATTAAATCGCTCATTTTAATTAGGCAGTAGTTGATGTGGCTTATGGTTCGTTTCTGCTAAAAGCGGTCCATTTGGAAGTTAACCGAAGGAAACAAGGCGAAGGTACTATTTCATTACTTTTATCATGATTTTTCTTTACCTCCGAGTGAGGAAGGTACTATAAATAAGTTATCATCCTCGAGAAGCAATCTAAGTCCACGACGTTCCAGGGGTGCAAGAAGTCCAAGCCTTCTCCCATTTTCAATCTCTCTTCCCTTATTTACAACCCAATTCATGATCGCTTTCCTCTAAAGACATGAAAAAGACCTAGCTCTCTTACCGAAAAAAATCCGATTTTTTCATTGCTAAAACGCCGCCGTATCCCGTACAGGGTTCCCACATTTTCCCCCGTTTTTGTAGGGTCCCCCATTTCAAGCAACCGGCACACTGCTGGGACGGTCGCATGGTCGGAGAATTTCTGCACCCCTGCAACACTCAATATCCGGTTCCTGGTAGCAAAACTTGCCCGCTGACACAAAACGGACCAACCTCTTTGCAATTAACTTTTTAAGAAATTAAAAAACTTGTTCCGTGAAAGTATCCAAGGTCGATTTATTTATGCATTTCGGCAAAAATTGCTCTGTGGAAAATTATGCACTCGTAAGTGACCACGTGCCAGAGAGAAATAGCAGGGAATTTTCATTCTTTATTGAAGTAATATAAATAGCACAACGAGCAACTTTTTTTCTCTTCCCACATGTTCAAAAAGAGATTGTATTTCTTTTAAATGAAACCGGTGGATTAGTAGCGACCTTACCGTGGGCCTTTCTCCCGTCGAACAGCTTATAAACTACTATTCTTACCAATTATGATCTTTTTTAATAGTAATACCCTTCCCAGCACTGTTTACATAACGCGTTTTCTCATTATATTTACAAAAATACGAAAAAGAGAGAGCATGACTTGTGATATGGTGGAATACTATTTTTTGTTCATTAATGCAGCTCATAAATCAAAGTGCCCGGATCGTGAGGCGGAAAGAAGATAGACTGTCGAAGCTGTGGGCGCGTGTTGGGGGACCATGACCTTGCCCCCAGGTGGATGGTGTCGCGATTCGTCGCGGCGAAATTCGGCCTCATCCGCGATTTCGTCGAATCGTAATTCCGATTCTACGCAGTTTCGCACGCAATGCTGGAGAATATTAAGACTATTTCAATTTCATACATTTAATTCTGAATCTTTTTAGATGGAAAGAAACTAAATTTTTCTTACACAATTTTGCGTGACTGAGGCATGGACCAAGAGGTTCTTAGCCAGGCAGGTTCTCCAGCTATGTTAAAATATCAGGAAAATCCAAAATTAAATTTTAGAAAACACCGTGTAATATTTTTCCTTTTCCACGCGAACCCCCTTGATCAGGTTTCAAATCCGAGTTCATTTTCATCCGAATGATAAGTACTGAGTAGCCCAGAGGCGGATCCAGCAATTTGGCAACACCGGATTTCCTACCTCTAAACCTATGCTAAATGGATTGCATTTTGCCAAAAGGAACCAGGAGCATTGCAATGTTGCTAAAATTGTGCGTCTTCTTTTGTCTTGGAAGAAAAACCTGATTATCCATTAATAGTTCCTATTTTGTAAATTTCATGTTTTTTCATGTTTTCAGTAATTTCATTGCAAAGGATGAAGTTGCACAATCTTAGCACCATTGAAGTGCTTCTGGTTCCCTTTTGCTAAATGCATTCCAAATAGTCGATTCTTTTCGGAGCACCTGGCTCCTCTATGAATCGATACATTTCCATAGCTTTACATGGAGAAAAGAAAATGTTGCCCTTTTGCTGTATCCGCCAGTGGAGTAGCCTCATGCCTCATTGTCTGCAGTCGTCCAAGCTCGATTTTTTCTCGAAAGATTGGAGTCAGTTATGGCGTCGTTTAAAACTGCCCAGGGGTAGAAAGGGAAGCTGTTGCTGTTGGATAGACGGTGGGTCAGTATTGTGGACGCAACCGTTCGAGCCGTAAAAAAGCGAGACCGCTCGAATTCCAGGTGGCACCGGGAAGCGGACGGTGCCCGATATGAATCAGCAATCACTGCTCGGACGTTCGCTAGCGCTAACTCGCAGATTACTTCGGGGCGAAACTTAAAATCAATTTCAACACAAGTTACGGGAGTCTCCAGTCCGATTGATTTTGGTTTTGTGCATGCCACTTACACGAAAAAATGAGTGGGTGCAGTTCGTAGTTTCCTGGACGAAGGAACGTAACTCTATTCCAAGGTTGCAAAATCGACCCGAACAAATCAATTCTTTACAGAATAGTATCTGGGCAATTTTTGCTCAATTTTTTCATATTTTTGCATGATATTAGAAAAAAATTGATGAAACTTTAAAGAAGAAATGCCTAAGGTTCTCCTTGAAGAATGTAATTTGCGAGGGGAAATTCGGCACATTGAAATGAAGTTACGTTCTTTTGTGAGGGAAACGACTGGTGAGAACGTAAGTTACTCAGGACTGGGTCAAATTAATGATGATAGCTTAGATTTTACAGCTCAGATGATGGTCTTGGAGGACCAGGCGCATAAGTGCAGTTTTTCCTATTTTGAGAAATACGTGTTTGAATTATCGAAATCAAATGGATCCCTATGGCGGAAAAAAAGTTGAAACTGATATTTTCATGCTTAAAACTTGGAATTTGGGAGAAAATTTTTCACAGAATATGCATCAAGGCTAGTTTTATTTGAAATCATTAATATCTCAAATTTTTCCAAATCTTCACTTATACCATTTGTCTACCAAGCCCCTCAACTGATTTCGGCCCTGATTTCCCGTCAGAACAGTGTGGTCCAATCCCTATTCGCTTGAAATATGGCAATGCCGAGAGAGCAAAAATTACTACGTCTTATATCAGCTCAGTTATTTTCAGATTTTTCATAACCTTTGGTGTATCATTATGAAATGAATATGCACTGCAAGTGAATTTGTTCTCTTTTCAAAAATCCCTTTATCCCTACGTATTCTACCACCTTGTTTCTTTCCGTTTAGTCCAGTCCAAATTGCTTGGATATTTGCACACGATGGAGCCGACAACACGGTCAGAATAGCATCGAGCTGCATTGCTCAATTTGGCATAATCCCCCGGCTCCCGGCTACCGTGTCCCCCGGGAGGAGGGGGAGGGGGGAGGGGGCGACCCAGATTACGAATAGAGCGAAAGAAAAAAGGCTGCGACTCCCATTATGCACGCCTATTAACCCGGCTACGACTCCGATTCCTCCTTGGCTCCCAACTCACAAGTTCACTGTCATTGTTCCCATCGTCAAGTCACTCCTCCCCCCCCTCTCCCTCCCCCCGACGCCGGCGTCCCCACTCCCAGCGTCCGCGGCCGTCGTCACTGGGCCATCGCCGCGTCGCCGGCGTCGCGACGCTCTTGAATTTCGCGGCGGCTCACGCATCGCATCCGTAGCTGCCAGATTTTAGCAGAAAACCGTCGAATCCGGAATGTACAGAGTTGGATCGATAGAGCTGGTTCGTCTGTCGCACTATGTAGAACAAGAAAACGCGACGATTGCAATTGAGGCGCGCACATTGGCGAACCCGCAATGCGTAAAGTATCCGTGCAGTCTTGCAGGTACCAACAGCGCGCTCCGCGCAATGCGAGAAGTATTCGTGCAGTCTTGCAGGCGCTAACATGCGGTTCCCGCCGACCGTAGTGTTTAGCGCGATCGATCAGACTCGCGCAGCGTTTTTCAACTTGCGATTTTGAGGTTTTTTGCATAGGTACTTTTTGAATGGACCATTTCAACGGTGTAAGTCGGCAATCACACAACTCGATTTGCGACGTCGCCGACTTCCTGTCATAATTTATTTTTTAAACGGAAAACTACTCAACGGCAATTCTTTAAAACTACCGTGATTTTTCTTCTCTGTGCTTAGAAAATTCTGCAAAAACTTCAAGGAATGATGCCAATTTGTTCTCCTTTGAAAAAATAACATAGAGGCGGCGATTTTCAGTCACCGCAAACGAGATATGTGATTGCGCTTTTACGCTGTCGATATTTCCTTCAGTAATGGGATGAGAAGGATTAGGAATATCATCTTTGGAGGGCCCGATCGACCCCCTTCGAAAGAAAAGCTTACATGAAATGCTGATTTGTATGCTGAGTTGTTTCTTAGACTGAGTATTTGAATTTTTGTGGTTTTCTGTTGGCAGGTGGAAGGGTAGAATGCTATGACTCGGCTGGGGTGCTCGCTGCGTCATCACCGAAGAATCCACCCGCGCGGGCGGCGGAGATGTGGTCGATATCCCGGCGCGGCTGGTGTCTCCGGCTCAGCGTCGTGCTCAACGTGGCCGTGCTCTTCTACCTGGCGGCCCACCTGGCCCCGTTCGACACCCTCGGCCTCGGCCTGGGGCTCGGGCACGGCGACCCCCTCGGCGGCCCCCCGACGCCCCTCGAGGAGTCGCAGGCCTCCAGCCGGAACCTAGCCTCCTACGACGCCGCCCTCCCCGAGTCCGGCACCGCCACCGAGCTCCTCAACTACCCCCAGGCCTCCGCCTCCGCCTCTGCCGCCTCCCAGGACTTCTACCAGTCCGTCCGCTCCGTTTTTGATGGTAAGTACTCGCGTCTCTCTCCCATCATTTCTTTTGCTCACGTTCTGCGTGCCATACTATACTGTTTTGCTCACATCAAGAGATATATGGACGTATTTCTCCCATACGGAGCCAGGGACAGCAGGCTGATTACTGAAATTGATAGACACAGCTACAGACAAAGAAGACAAAAGGGATATGGAGGGATCCTATTGGTGGAAGCGTGTGGTTGCAATGGACAAAGGTGGTAGGATACTAGCTAACGACAACCTACGAGAGACTCTAGTTAGTCGATCATTGTCTCCCTTAGTCTAAAGGGACCACCTATTTCAATCAATACGATCTCTCAATACTCCCTATGTCTTCTTTGTCTATCGCTTTGTCTATCAATGCCAATAATCAGCCTGCAGACGAGAAAGAACGGGTGAGCTCCTGCGGGGTGCTTCTTGAAATTTATAGACAAAGCTACGGACAAAAAAGACAAAAGGGATATGAAGGGATCCTATCGGCGGAAGCAGGTGGTTGCAATAGACAAATGAGGTAGGTAATGGACTAACTAACGGCTACCCACAAGAGAACCCACAGCTATTCTATCTTTTTCTCCCTTAGTCTACAACAACCACCCAGTTCAACCAATAGGATCTCTCCATACTCCTTATGTCGTCTTTGTCTATCGTTTTGTCTATCAAATGCAAAAATTAGCCCTAAGGTTCGAAGTACGACGCCACTGCTTCGCTCACAGCAAGTGATAAACATGTATTAGATTACTGATTAGCAATTAACGACTTGAACACATTTTTATGAAACATAGTGCAAATAGATAAGCTCTTGTCGGTAATTGTAGCTTTCCTTCCGCAGCAGGCCTTGACCCTGTTCGAATGACCGAGGGTACAATTAGGGATATCGTATCAACTCAAATGAGGACCTGAAGCAATTACTCTTCTCTGTAATTTAAATGAGAGTTTGCTGCGCTCTGAATGTGAGCTTTAATTAATATCGTTATTTTATCTTTCTGCGGTCATTCGCGGATGAATTTAACACTCAAAATGATAAAAACTTGGTCATTTTTCATGGGCTTTGGTCCTAAGTGTCGAGAAAATTCAGAAAAAACGATGATAATTTACTTTTTAGGGAAAAATGTCTTGTTTGCATCGACATTAAACAGTCCTGCAGCCTCGTTGTTTTACCACGGGATAAGATGTGACACGTGATCAAATGTAACCCTCAAATGGACGAGGTCACATCTCATCAAATGCTGATTGGCTTATTTGATGATTAGCACCAATCAAAACACATGACCTAAATGAATGAGTCAGTTGCGCTGATCACTGAACAGTGCTTTGATGATTGATTCTTGAAGATGAGCTAAAAATAATAAGATCTGTCCAAACAGCAACTTTCCACTTTCAATTTTAGCCGAGATATCGCGCTATGAAAAACCCGGTTTATGACGTCATCTAATATATTTACAAAAAACATATTATATTTTCCAGTAGCACATATTTCTTTTTCATCAGTTTAAAAGTGAATAATCAATGCAGAGAGTGCAAACATTTCAAAATCATGAGTTGAAAAACGCTGACTCAGTGAGTTTAAATATTACAGCCTAACACAGAGCGGAGCGGCGTGTTAGCAGCGCAGAACGCGCACTGGTGCCTACAAACCTAAAGGGATACTTCACGCATTGCGCAACGCGTGAAATATCCCGTTAGGTTTGTAGGCGCCTATGCGCGTGTCACGCTGGTTGCCTGCCGCGTCGCAACGATTTAAGCAACTATTTCGCGTCAGAGGCGTTGCACAGTATCCTACAAGATTGAAGGCGCACGAAATAACTAGTTAAAGAGGACTTTCAATTTTGACTGCATCTGTTACTGAAAAATGTTTAATTTGGCATTTGAGCGTTCCCTATTTATTTTTGAGGGTTAGACAAGAGGGATACGGAGAGATCCTATTGATGGAAGCGGTTGTTTGCAATGGTCAGAAGAGGTAGGTAATAGACTAGCTAACGGCAACCCGCGAGAGACCCGACAGTCAGTCTATCATTTTCTCCCTCAGTCTACAGGAACCACCCATTTCAACCAGTAGGATCGGTCCATACTCCGCATGTCATCTTTGTCCATCGCTTTGTCTATCAATTTCAACAACCGATTCGTATTTCATGTTGCGGCTCTTGTTTTCTCTTTGCTCATCGGGGCCCGCGAAGCTGCGTGAGCTGCAAGAATGCGGGAAGCGAGGAGGAGAAGCGTAAAGAGCGAGGAGGCAATGCGTGCCATGTGCGAAGATTATAGTTTCCTCGGCCGAGTATTTACCAATTACGCGTCCAGATCATGAGTATTAAAACCGCTCCCGTTACGCGAGTCCCAGCGCCCGGCGCCGGACCTCGCCCGACAACACGCACCGATGATGAGTGATCATCGCCTCCATCTCCAACGTCGCTCTGCAATTAGACCCCCCCCCCCCCCCCCTCGCCCCTCCCCCTCTGGGAGTCGCCGATGAGTTTTTCGGAGAACCGCGACCACTCTTCGCGCTAACCGATCGAAAGTAGGCGAATCCTAGCAGAAGGAACGCAACGCTGCCACCGGCACACGGTGGATCAAGTCAATAGGAGAGGTTGGACAATTCGGAAACTGTAAAAGCTTATAACTCCGTTTATACAAAACTTTGAGATTCTGAAAGTGGCTCCATTGGTTGTCTCGTGAAATTTACTTCATGACTCACCCAACTAAGTAGAGAATGTGACGAATTAAACATCCAAATTTGCAGTTTTTGTCAAAAATCTCGTGTCCGACCTCTCTGATTGCCTCGACCCGATGTGCCGGCAATCGGATGACGATTTCATCGAATAGATCGATTTAATTTTCGGAAGAAAATCTTTTCGATTTTGAAATCGGATACAGAATCGATTTTTTTTTTTTCGAAATTGATTTTAAAAAATGTATGAAAACTCAAGTTCGGCGCCGAAACATAACTACTACTAAAACTGAAGTTGAAATGAAACTCAGGTTTCACAGAACCAAGGCCTAGGCCTTGTATGTGACATATTGAAGTGGAAAATTTCGATTTATTTCGATTCGATTTTTGGAGTCAAAATCGAATATTCGTAAAAAAAAAAAAAAAAAAAAAAAAAAAAAAAAAAAAAAAAAAAAAAAAAAAAAAAAAAANAAAAAAAAAAAAAAAAAAAAATTGTAATTTTATATGCTTATGTGTCACTCAAGGCCTAGGGCCTAGGCTCTGTGAATCCTAAGTTTCATTTTAAGTTCAGTTTTAGTAGTAGTTGTGCTTTTGGCGCCGAACATGGATTTTAAGATGTCGATTTTCTTCGAAATCGACTTTTTTCATCCAACTGTAAAATTTAATCGATTGTTTACGGAAAATCAATTCGATTTATTAAATAAAAAAAAAAAAAAAAAAAATTCCACGCTCGGACGCGACGGGCGACGATGCTCTGTAATGCACCGTCGCTTTTGAAGCGCCTTCAATTCGCCGTGGAGTATCCCGCGTAGCATGAGTGCAGTTTTGTAACGACTGCACTTAAAAAACCCTTGTTTATCGATCTTTTCCATAGGTTTAGATGGCAGATCAATCGATTTATCGCAAAGCATGCCACGCCACTGAATTCCATCGGACGGAAAAGAGAATTATCGGTAAAATTATACCTCGAAAGTTTCATTGATACGGAGACTCAAACGCACGGATAGATTAAAAGGACAGTCTCGCCACAGGCGTATCAAGTATCGTTGGAGTTATCGTAGAAACTTTTAAAGCATTGACACTAAATCGTGCTCTCGGGGCAAAGTTATCGATGAAAACGTAAAAAATCCCAAATTCCAAAGCGCAAATTCTTTTATGTGTATAATAGAGAAACTGCACTAGAATTTTTTATTCTTTCACCTGAGAGTGCTCGAAGAGCTGATTTCGCAGTATTTTTCATATTTTTCTTTTTTTTTTTATGATGCGGGAAGTAGTATAAAACTTGATTCAAAAGTGAGAAAATACACCGACTAGTGACGTCATATATGGGGGCTTTTCCCATCTAACGCATGTATTTTAGCAAAATAGATTCTTTTGTCATATATCCTTCAATTGTTCAACTTTTGAACCAAGGGTATCCTCGTGTGCAGTCCACTCAATTTTTTCCACTCTAATATGAATTCATCAAATTGTAGACACCTGAAAATTCTCAATTTATCAACAATTTTAGAGAAAACCAAGTTTGAAATTGCTCTGGAAAACTTTCTGACTTTTTTCCGTTTTAGAATCTCCAAACAAGTAAGAATTCACCGCGTTTATTTGAGTTTTTTATGGATTCTTTTGTGTATCAATAACTACGCTTTTATGGCTGTAATTATTTTTCAAAGCATTCCTCTTTGTCCAATTTTTCCTCTTATTTCTCTCTTATTCCTTTTCCTTTGTCGTCCGCGGAATACAAATCATCAGATCTATTAGACGCCGGTCTGGTTGACCGAAGCTAATGGGACTTAACTGACGAAGAAAATTGTACTTACTTGACAATTAACACTTTGCCATGAAAAACGAGGATGAACTCTTTGCAGACCAAATCCACTGCACCGAGCTATTTACAATTCTGCCGTGCCAAGGAAAAACGCCGCATGAACCTTTAGGCGTTGCCAAATTTCCTATGGTAAATCACTCATTTTCAGGAAAATTCTTGAAAATTTGTGTATCAGTTTCTCAGATAATTTTGTTTGTAATTTGATCTAAAGTGTCTGAAAATTTCGAAGAAAAATATTCATAACTTTCTTCAAAAAGAACTATTTTCTGAGAGCAAATTTGGCAACTCTTGAATGTTCATACGGCGTTTTTCCTTAGCACGGCAGAATTAGGAGGATTCGTTTACCTTTCAAATTATTCCCTTCTTTGAGTAAGCTGAGAAAAAAAGGGAAAAGTTTCGAGCATTGTGACGGAATAGCTTTGGTCATTAGCAAGTGTAGTAATTAACAAACCGTTGCGTGGTGTAGAAAATTTGATCGCGATTATTCCCACGTTTGCAACCGAATTCGGTAGAAAGAGACCATCTCACATCAAGTTGCAAATGAAAGGAGGTTTGAAGCTTTATTTCTTTGAAATTCTCAAAGCAAAAAGTGAATGTCAACATTTAATTCACTGCAGTTTATTTTTTTATCAATTTTTTAAACTAAAATCGTCCATCGACCAATGAATGCGCAATGTTACACTCATTCGAAGCATTTTGGGGATGGGCCCGCCCTTCCACCCCTTCCCCCAATGTTCTCTATATGTAATGTATGCATCACTCTAGAATATATTTATTTCTATATTCTGGCCGATTTCAGGGTGTCTACGATTCGGGATAACCAAACATTGTCAGGAAATTTCACCAGGTTAGGGTAATCAGGAAAAGTCAGCGAGTTTTGTGATGAAAACAATTTGAAACATCTTGAAATCAGGGTTGCCACAGTCAGGGAAAACTGGAAAATGTCAAGGAATTTTAAAAAGCCAGGGAAACCCGGGAAATGTCAGGAAAACTGACAAAAATGTTACGGAAAATTTGTTAAATCACCTTCATTTGCTTTCAAAAATGGGTTTGAGATTTTGAACCAGTTTTGCCTGAAAACTATTTTCAATTATGCCCTCTTAACCATCCTTCACGTCTTCAATTGTACGTATGTTTATCAAACGGAACGATGTGCATTAAGACATGAGCCCTGAAACTCATAAGAATACATGCATAACAGGGCTCACGTCATAATGCACATAGTTCCGTTTGACAGGAATACATCCAATTGTCAGGGAATCTCACCAAAATGTGTCGGGGAAATGTCAGGAAATTTCATTCCCTAAATTCTGTGGCAACCCCGTCAGAACTTAGTAATCTAAAAAAACGTCAACGCTGTCCTTACAATGAAAATCAACCCCAGTCTGGTATGACACCCGACAGTGGCGAATCTTGAACGATCGATTATCGATATCTCCCCATTGAATTTGATTATTAAGGTGTTCGTTTGTTTATCGATCTTTTTCCATAGGTTTAAATGGCAGATCGACCGATACATCGCAAAGGACGCCATGCCATGTCATGTTCAATATCCGATCTCGTTGCTCCGAAAATGCGGATCTCTGACCCGGGACCGCGACCAAGGTCTCCCCCTTGGGGGGGAGGGGGGAGGGTGTACGGATGCTCCCCCGCCGGCTCCGGAGCTGTTTGCCGAGTCCAGTCGATCAGAGGCGAATTACTTAATTACAGCGAAAACCCGAGGTAATAAACGTTTCCCTCGGCTCGGCTGATTTACGGCGCGGCGGAGAAGCGGAAGGCGGCCATTGCTGCCAAATTGTGCCCTCTAATCAAACACGCAATTTAAGGTGGTTCGACGGCTGCCATTTTTTGTGTCAGAGCGACGTGCCATATATCACGTAGATTCGTTCCATAATTTCAGCTACTTGTCATATTTTTCGAATTTTGAGATCGCAATTTTGTCGTCAGGATACTAAAGAATTTAATAAAGGCGCGGTTTTACTAGAAGAAAAATTGTCGTATTCGATACTGATATCGAAACTGCACTCGAATGCGACATTTTTTCGCTGAAAAAACTTTGCCTTTGATACGTAGAATTTCTTTGTCAGATTTAGTAAATGAATTCTTCAGTCTCATGAAAAGAGAAGTGCGATCTCAAAATTCATTAAAAATTAAAAGTAGCTGAAATTATGGAACGAATTAATGCGATACATCGCACGTCGCTCTGACACAAAATATGGCGTCCATTGAATCACCGTAACATATTTTGTGTTTAAGGAGTTTTATCAAATATCGAAGAATACTCAGGCGTTTGTGACCCGTAAGAAATTATAGAAATATAGAATAGTGATTCAAGGTCTTCACTGAAAAGAAAAGTTCGATCGCACAAAGCAAAGTTCGATGTTCCATATCATCTAAACTTATTCGGTTTGTCAAACCAAATTTTCGGGCCGTCAAACCGAGATTTCGATTCGTGTAACTGAACTTCAACGGTAAAGTTCGGTCATATGAACCGCAAGTTCAGTTTGACGAACCGAATATTTGGTATGATATGGAACACCGAACGTTCGGTTCATATGATCAACCTTTTTTTCCAGTGTTTGGCGACGCAGAAGTTTAGGTAAAATGGACTAAATTAACCAGTTAGGCTAACCAACTTGACTGAAAACGAAAATTCGATTAGATGAACTGAATTTGTTCCGTATCATCTTGACTATTTGGCTTTAAAACCGAAACATAAAGTTTGTGTAACCGAACTTAGGAGGTAAAGTAATAATGAGGTGAGTATGAGGTATTAATGCCGTTCGGTTTCATAGACCGAATGATCAGTTAAATGAACTGGAAGTTCGGTTCGACAAACCGAATATATTTGAGATGATACGGAATTGTGAGCGTTCAGTTCTTAAGATTTTCAACACATTTCTTCAGCTCAAATTTTTCCTTCCCTTTCTTTTTTTTATTTTAAAAAAAGAAAAGAAATAGAAGTTATTTATGGGAGGATACAGGCAGCGTGAAATGTCGTTAGACTGATTAGGGTTGGATTTGTCTAGGTAATTCACATAAAGCCGACTGCACACACAGCAAATGGGGACTTTGCAAGCGGCACACAAAAATTTTCGAGTGAAAGTCAGTGTATCGTTCGTTCCGAAGTCTGCATATCCAAGAACTCGAGTCTTATACATGTGAAGTAAAATTCACTCCGTAAAAAGAGTAGACACCATTCCGCAGAAGTGTAAATCACTCCATGTCCGTGTAACCGAGAATGTAAGTTCGACTCACGCATGGTGACATATATGTACCTCCGGTTGCGAAGCGTGAAAGGAGATGTTGCGTGTGAGGAAAATGCGATTTGACTGTTGATTCTTATGCAAAAGTTCGCGAGTAACACAATGGTGCCACTGGTTTTCTCCAAAATCAACCCCCAAGCTCAAAAAAAGCTCTCAAGTTGAGGCCAAAATGGAGGGGATATCCCACGCTATCCTGAGAGTCCACCCTCTGCATTAAGAAAAACTCTCCATGCAAAGATAGGGAGCAAATACATCAGCAGGGATGCCGTGTTTTCAGTTTTAGATTCCCCAAATAAAAAGGCAGCTCTGTCAATGTACTTGCTCCCTATCTTTGCATATGGAGAGTTTGTTTTGATGTAGACGTGGACTCTCAGGATAGCGTGGGATATCCCCTCCATTTTGGCCTCAACTTGAGAACATTTTTAGAGCTTGGAAGTTGATTTCAAAGAAAACCAGTGGGACCATCGTGTTTCTCGCGAACTCTTACGTAAGAATCAATAGTCAAATCGCAAATTCCTCACACATGCAACATCTCCATTATCGACTATCGATATTTTTAGCTATGACAAAGAATCGATAATTCTTCGTCTGCCGGACAAAAGGGCGTAACTCCACTGGCTGAGCTGTCAACTGCGGGCCGATTATTGAAATTGATCGACAAAGCTATAGACAAAGGAGACAAAAGAGATATGGAGAGATCTTATAGGTGAAAGCGGGTGGTTCCAATGGACAAAGGAGGTAGGTAATCGACTAACTAACGGCAACTCACGAGAAACCCCACAGTTAGTCTATCATTTTCTCCCTTTGTCGATAGGAACCACCCATTTCAACCAATAGGATCGCTTCATACTCCCTATGTCTTCTTTGTCTATAGCTTTCTCCATCAATTTCAATAATCAGTCTGCTGGCTGAAATGTCTGTACTCTTCCTATGTAAGTACTCTTCGAAGACGGTGTATGAAATTTTGCATCTGTGTCGGCGTCCCTGACTGGAGGTCGTCTCGGGCCGGTCTGGCGGTGGTCGGCGCCGGTCGTGCGAGCGGCGAAAGGCCGTTGATCCGGTGATCCGTTGATCTTGGAGCAGGAAGGATCCAGCATCAAGCTCGCTCTCCGAGTCAAAGCTGTAAATCCTTTCCCGGGCTCGCGTTAGCGCGGCTCCTCCTAACAAGCTTCGGAAAATTACTCCGGTCGTGTGAGTAGCCCTCTCCTCTTGAACCGTGTCTAATACCAAGGAGATCCCACCGGGTGATTCGAGGAATTTTCCCAGGTGGCAAAAGTCCTGAAAAACCTAGGAAAGTTCCAGCTGTACAGGGTTGTGTCTCCCAGTCCAGGGTGTTTAAAAGTCCGGAATTCTCGGAAAGTCCGGAAATAGTACTGATTTTTTAAGAGCGGTCCGGAGTTACTGAAAAAGTGCGGAAATTCCGCATGGATGTCCCGAATTTTTTGTCATTTTTGTCGCAATTTGGGCGAGAAATTTTTGAAATTTGTCTAATATCGTCAATTTAAGGTACTGAAGAAGTACTGAATTTTCTGTTGAGGAAGTACTGAATTTCTTGGGAATGTACTGAAAAAGTACTGTAAAAGTACTACTTTTTGACCAGCCTGTTTTAGTAGACATACCGCAGTCCGGAAATAGCACTGATTTTTTTAAGAGCGGTCCGGAAGCACTGAAAAAGTGCGGAAATTCCGCAAGAAGGTCGGGAATTTTTTCCTTCATACCACGTTTGTTTTTTCTTAAAGCCTGGAAAACATGCAATCCCTTGCGCATTAGTTCTTAGAGTAGTATTTGCCTGCAAGATTGCGATTGTGCAGTCGCTGAATCTTCAAGCCACCCATGAAATATTGTGTCCGTTAAATTCGAGTGAGACTCTCAAATTTTCGAAATTTTTCGAATTTCGTCAAATGGAGGTAGGTACTGACAAAGTACTAGATTTTCATGGCGAGAAGGTACTGAATTTCTCGAGAATGTACTGAAAAAGCACTGTAAAATACTGATTTTTGGGCAGCCTGTTCTGGTAGACACCCTAACCAGCATCAGGTCGATGAAAACCTTCAGAAAGGATGAAAACTTATCATTTGCTATTGCTTACGTACATGAGAAGTACGAAAAATTAGGCAACATGGCTTGACTGCTTTATCATGTATGTCCTAGCTCTCCCGCCAAAGGGTCACTAGGGCCCGTGTCTCGATCCATGCCCGCCTCCCTGTCTGCCTGCCACGAAATTTAAATTACGGGATTGTATTAAATTAATACGCATAGATACATAGTATGCATGCATAATGGGTAGCATGAGGAATGGTTTTAAAAATTGTGTATGCGTCAATCTCCACAACATCGAGAAGATCTTGACCTCGGATGAAGAGGAGCTGAGACTTCCCTCCAGCCTCCGACCAAGTTGTCAGATTAACCGTTGAATGGAATTTATACGCTCAGGGCCTAAGTCATTCCTTGGACATGGATAGCCCCATTTGTTTTACATTGTGATTTAAGGGGGTCCAGGGAGATCCTTACCATAGCATAATGAAATGACAATGGGTCAGTTGCGCTCGTAGAATTGGGTTTGAATGCTTGATTCTTGCAGATGGGTAAAGAATAATATGATCCGACCTTATAACAGAAACTCTCTACGCTCAATATTAACCGAGATTTCGGCCTTTGAAAAATTCGGTTTGTGGCGTCATCCACCGCGATAGTGACACCCTCGGTTTCTTCTACCTCAGTTTCATCCGCCAGGGAAACGCACATATGCACTGGTTACTCAACGTGGAACTCTGATGGAAGCAAGTTGGAAGAAACCAAGGTTGTCACTACCGCGGTGGATGATGTCATAAACCGAATTTTCCGAAACGCGATATCTCGGTTAATACTGAACGTACATGTAAAGTAGCTACTTTGATAGATCTTATTATTTTTAGCGGATTTACGTGAATAAATCATTATAACACGATTCTGTGACTAACGCAACTGAACCATCTCTCCAAACCTCGAGTGTTAAGTGGTGAGTGACTCTGCCGCCTTGTCTCCACGGGACGTTTCATAGGATTTTTCCCAAGTTCGAATCGCAGGAATGAAACTTCTGGGCATTGTCCCTTGAACAACACACCAAAATGTCTTTTTCTTTTTTTAAGTCGTTCCAGGGACTCCCCGAGGACTCGTACTTGGCACTGTGATTAGTATTAACTAACTCAATATTTTTCCCAACTTCGCAAGTGGGATTTTTCCCTGGGACAAATCCCATGAAACGTCCGTGAAGTGCGTTACGAAAGGAGGAGATCTAAAATTCCTAATTTTGGCGTGACATAATTAACAAACAATCCTCACTTGCCTACACGATGAAGTCATGAAATGGAGGGTGATACGCCTTGGCATCGCTGGAGGATAGGTGTGAAGGAATAGCCGAGAGGCTGGACAGTGGTTACGATTAAAATTTACTGGTTGCTTCGTGATTTACATAATAAAAATAATATCACGGGGTACCGCGGCTCGCCCCTGCTCTATCGTCTTAACCGCCCCCAGCGGATCGATCTTTAGGTCGTTATCGAGCGCCTTCTTCGATAAATTGCATTGGTAACATAGGGACTTTTCGATCAAGGTTATAATTCAACTATCCAAATGCAGTTGATATTCCTCGCCCCAGTCTTCTTGCGCACACACGACGCGTCATATCATCCATGCGAGTTTTTGTCGAAAACCTATGTGGTGGATGTGCAATTTAAAAACACAAAAATTAGATTAATGATATATATTCTACTATAGGAAGTTATTTTTTAGCAATGGACCACTAGACAAGGTACGAATTTAAGCGATCTGATACATGTTTCTTAACCAGAATTTCACGTAGAAAACGATTCACACAACGAAAATTACGGAAACCAACTCCTAACGAAGATATTAACGTTTTTATTTCACATTGGTTACGAGGAATTTGAACTGCCCGCTCACAAGAAACTCAAAACTCTACGTGAGTCAAATCGCCCACTACAACGGTTTCAGCAAGCTTCTCAATCGAGCAATGTTCATTTNCCTCCCCCCCCTCTCCCTCCCCCCGACGCCGGCGTCCCCACTCCCAGCGTCCGCGGCCGTCGTCACTGGGCCATCGCCGCGTCGCCGGCGTCGCGACGCTCTTGAATTTCGCGGCGGCTCACGCATCGCATCCGTAGCTGCCAGATTTTAGCAGAAAACCGTCGAATCCGGAATGTACAGAGTTGGATCGATAGAGCTGGTTCGTCTGTCGCACTATGTAGAACAAGAAAACGCGACGATTGCAATTGAGGCGCGCACATTGGCGAACCCGCAATGCGTAAAGTATCCGTGCAGTCTTGCAGGTACCAACAGCGCGCTCCGCGCAATGCGAGAAGTATTCGTGCAGTCTTGCAGGCGCTAACATGCGGTTCCCGCCGACCGTAGTGTTTAGCGCGATCGATCAGACTCGCGCAGCGTTTTTCAACTTGCGATTTTGAGGTTTTTTGCATAGGTACTTTTTGAATGGACCATTTCAACGGTGTAAGTCGGCAATCACACAACTCGATTTGCGACGTCGCCGACTTCCTGTCATAATTTATTTTTTAAACGGAAAACTACTCAACGGCAATTCTTTAAAACTACCGTGATTTTTCTTCTCTGTGCTTAGAAAATTCTGCAAAAACTTCAAGGAATGATGCCAATTTGTTCTCCTTTGAAAAAATAACATAGAGGCGGCGATTTTCAGTCACCGCAAACGAGATATGTGATTGCGCTTTTACGCTGTCGATATTTCCTTCAGTAATGGGATGAGAAGGATTAGGAATATCATCTTTGGAGGGCCCGATCGACCCCCTTCGAAAGAAAAGCTTACATGAAATGCTGATTTGTATGCTGAGTTGTTTCTTAGACTGAGTATTTGAATTTTTGTGGTTTTCTGTTGGCAGGTGGAAGGGTAGAATGCTATGACTCGGCTGGGGTGCTCGCTGCGTCATCACCGAAGAATCCACCCGCGCGGGCGGCGGAGATGTGGTCGATATCCCGGCGCGGCTGGTGTCTCCGGCTCAGCGTCGTGCTCAACGTGGCCGTGCTCTTCTACCTGGCGGCCCACCTGGCCCCGTTCGACACCCTCGGCCTCGGCCTGGGGCTCGGGCACGGCGACCCCCTCGGCGGCCCCCCGACGCCCCTCGAGGAGTCGCAGGCCTCCAGCCGGAACCTAGCCTCCTACGACGCCGCCCTCCCCGAGTCCGGCACCGCCACCGAGCTCCTCAACTACCCCCAGGCCTCCGCCTCAGCCTCTGCCGCCTCCCAGGACTTCTACCAGTCCGTCCGCTCCGTTTTTGATGGTAAGTACTCGCGTCTCTCTCCCGGCATTTCTTTTGCTCACGTTCTGCGTGCGATTCTATGCCGCTCTGCTCACACCAATCGATGTATGGACTTGTTTCTTTTAAACGGAACCAGGGACAGAAGGTCGATTATTGAAATTGATAGACACAGCTATAGACAAAGAAAACAAAATGGATATGGAGGGATCCTATTGGTGGAAGCGTGTGGACGCAACGGACAAAGGTGGTAGGTAATAGACTAGCTAACGGCAATCCACGAGAGACCCTATAGTTAGTCGATCATTCTCTCCCTTAGTCTAAAGGGACCACCCATATCAACCAATAGGATTTGGGATCGCTCCATACTCCCTATGTCTTCTTTGTCTATCAATGCCAATAATCAATCTGCAGGCGAGAAAGGAATGGTGAGCTCCTGCGGGGTGATTCTTGAAATTTATAGACAAAGACAAAGCTACAGATAAAAAAGACAAAAGGGATATGAAGGGATCCTATCGGTGGAAGCAGGTGGTTGCAATAGACAAATGAGGTAGGTAATGGACTAACTAACGGCTACCCACGAGAGAACCCACAGCTATTCTATCTTTTTCTTCCTTAGTCTACAACAACCACCCAGTTCAACCAATAGGATCTCTCCATACTCCTTATACCATCTTTGTCTATCGCTTTGTCTATCAAATACAAAAATTAGCCCTAAGGTTCGAAGTACGACGCCACTGCTTCGCTCACAGCAAGTGATAAACATGTGTTAGATTTCTGATTAGCAATTAACGACTTGAACACATTTTTATGAAACACAGTGCAAATAGATAAGCTCATGTCGGTAATTGTAGCTTTCCTTCCGCAGCAGGCCTTGACCCTGTTTGAATGACCGAGGGTGCAATTATAGGGATATCGTATCAACTCAAATGAGGACCTGAAGCAATTACTCTTCTCTGTAATTTAAATGAGAGTTTGCTGTGCTCTGAATGTGAGCTTTAATTAATATCGTTATTTTATCTTTCTGCGGTCATTCGCGGATGAATTCAACACTCAAAATGATAAAAACTCGGTCATTTTTCATGGGCTTTGGTCCTAAGTGTCGGGAAAATTCAGAAAAAACGATGATAATTTACTTTTTAGGGAAAAATGTCTTGTTTGCATCGACATGAAACAGTCCTGCAGCCTCGTTGTTTTACCACGGGATAAGATGTGACACATGATCAAATGTAACCCTCAAATGGACGAGGTCACATCTCATCAAATGCTGATTGGCTTATTTGATGATTAGCACCAATCAAAACACATGACCTGAATGAATGAGTCAGTTGCGCTGATCGCTGAACCGTGCTTTGATGATTGATTCTTGTAGATGAGCTAAAAATAGTAAGATCTGTCCAAACAGCAACTTTCCGCGTTCAATATTAGCCGAGATATCGCGCTATGAAAAACCCGGTTTATGACGTCATCTAATATATTTACAAAAAACATATTATATTTTCCAGTAGTACATATTTCTTTTTCATCAGTTTAAAAGTGAATAATCAATGCAGAGAGTGCAAACATTTCAAAATCATGAGTTGAAAAACGCTGACTCAGCGAGTTTAAATATTACAGCCTAACACAGAGCGGAGCGGCGTGTTAGCAGCGCAGAACGCGCACTGGTGCTTACAAACTTAACGGGATACTTCACGCATTGCGCAACGCGTGAAGTATCCCGTTAGGTTTGTAGGCGCCTATGCGCGTGTCACGCTGGTTGCCTGCCGCACCGCAACGCTTTAAGCAACCATTTCGCGTCAGAAGCGTTGCACAGTATCCTACAAGATTGAAGGCGAACGAAATAACTAGTTAAAGACGACTTTCAATTTTGACTGCATCTGTTACTGAAAAATGCTTAATTTGGCATTTGAGCGTTTCCTATTTATTTTTGAGGGTTAGGCAAGAGGGATACGGAGAGATCCTATTGGTGGAAGCGGTTTTTTGCAATGGTCAGAAGAGGTAGGTAACAGACTAACTAACGGCAACCCGCGAAAGACCCGACAGTTAGTCTATAATTTTCTCCCTTAGTCTATAGGAACCGCTTATTTCAACCAGTAGGATCGGTCCATACTCCGTATGTCATCTATGTCCATCGCTTTGTCTATCAATTTCAACAACCGATTCGTATTTCATGTTGGGGCTCTTGTTTTCTCCTTGCTCATCGGGGTCCGCGGAGCTGCGTGAGCTGCAAGAATGCGGAAAGCGAGGAGGAGAAGCGTAAAGAGCGAGGAGGCAATGCGTGCCATGACTGCCATGTGCGAAGATTATAGTTTCCTCGGCCGAGTATTTACCAATTACGCGTCCAGATCATGAGTATTAAAACCGCTCCCGTTACGCGAGTCCCAGCGCCCGGCGCCGGACCTCGCCCGACAACACGCACCGATGATGAGTGATCATCGCCTCCATCTCCAACGNTCTGGGCGTCGCCGATGAGTTTTTCGGAGAACCGCGACCACTCTTCGCGCTAACCGATCGAAAGTAGGCGAATCCTAGCAGAAGGAACGCAACGCTGCTACCGGCACACGGTGGATCGAGTCAATAGGAGAGGTCGGACAATTTGGAAACTTTAAAAGCTTATAACTCCGTTCATACACAACTTTGAGCTCCTGAAAGTGGTTGCATTGGTTGTCTCGTGAAATTTACTCCATGACTCGCCCAAGTAAGTAGAAAATGTGACGAAATAAACATCAAAATTTGCAGTTTAAGTCAAAAATTTTATGTCCGACCTCTCTGATCGTCTCGATCCGATGTGCCGGCAATCGGATGGCGATTTCTTCGAATAAATCGATTTAATTGTCGGAAGAAAATCTTTTCGATTTTGAAATTGGATACAGAATCGATTTTTTCTTTTTGAAATTGATTTTAAAAAATGTATGAAAACTCAAGTTCGGCGCCGAAACATAACTGCTACTAAAACTGAACTTGCAATGAAACTCAGGTTTCACAGAACCTAGGCCTAGGCCTTGTATGTGACATATTGAAGTGGAAAATTTCGATTTATTTCGATTTGATTTTTTGAGTCGAAATCGAATATTTGTAAAAAAAAATGGTAATTTTATATGTTTATGTGTCACACAAGGCCCAGGGCCTAGGCTCTGTGAATCCTGAGTTTCATTTTAAGTTCAGTTTTAGCAGTAGTTGTGCTTTTGGCGCCGAACTTGGAATTTCTTCGAAATCGACTTTTTTCATCCAACTGTAAAATTGAATCGATTGTTTACGGAAAATCATCTCGATTTATTAAAAAAAAAAAAAAAAATCCCACGCTCGGATACGACAGGCGACGATGCTCTATAATGCACCGTCGCTGTTGAAGCGCCTTCATTTCGCCGTGGAGTATCCCGCGCAGCATGAGTGCAGTTTTGTAACGACTGCAATTACAATAAACAGCTCACTTGCGTTAACAATATCGGAATTTTGTCTCGCATATTAATTTAATTTCCGGCAAACTGGAAAAGTTTGGAAATTTTTCGAGTGGCTTATGGTAAGGAATCGATCATTAAGGTGTTCGTTGCGAACACCCTTGTTTATCGATCTTTTCCATAGGTTTAGATAGCAGATCAAGCGATTTATCGCAAAGCATGTCACGCCACTGACTTTCATCGCTTAAAAAGACATCGTAAATGTCTATAAGCACTTATTTGTACAATTATATTTATGTACTAATAAAAAAAAAAAAAAAAAAAAAAAAAAAAAAAA
>NW_017547203.1:196062-236542 GCF_001854935.1 Bemisia tabaci | reverse complement strand
TTTTTTTTTTTTTTTTTTTTTTTTTTTTTTTTTTTTTTTTTTTTTTTTTTTTTTTTTATGATGCGGGAAGTAGTGTAAAAATAGATTCAACATTGAGAAAATACACCAACTAGTGACGTCATATGGGGGCTTTTCCCATTTAAACGCATGTATTTTAGCAAATTAGATTATTTTTTCATATATCCTTCAATTGTTCAATTTTTGAACCAAGGGTGAACCGTGTGCAGTCCACTCAGGTTTTTTCCATTTCAATACAAGATTCATCAAATTTTAGACACCTGAAAATTCTCAATTTATCAACAATATTAGAGGAAACGAAGTTTGAAATTTCTCCAGAAAACTTTCTAACTTTTTTTTGTTTTCGAAACTCCGAACTAGGAAGAGTTTCACCGCGTTTATTTGAGTTTTTTAAGGATTTTTTTGTATATCAGTAACTACGCCTTTTATCGCTGTAATTATTTTTCAATGCATTCCTCTTTGTCCAATTTTTCTTCTTATATCTCTCTTATTCCTTTTCCTTCGTCGTCCGCGGAATACAAATAATCAGATCTAATAGACGCCGGTCTGGTCGACCGAAGCTAATAGGACTCAACTGACGAAGAAAATTGTACTTACTTGACAATTAGCACTTTGCCATGAAAAACGAGGATGAACTCTTGGCAGACTAAATCCAGTGCACCGAGCTGTTTACAATTATGAGGATTCGTTTACCTTTCAAATTATTCCCTTCTTTGAGTAAGCTGAGAAAAAAAGGGAAAAGTTTCGAGCATTGTGACGGAATAGCTATGGTCATTAGCAAGTGTAGTAATTAACAAACCGCTGCGTGGTGTAGAAAATTTGATCGCAATTATTCCCACGTTTGCAACCAAATTCGGTAGAAAGAAACTCACATCAAGTTGCAAATGAAAGGAGGTTCGAAGTTTTATTCCTTTGAAATTCTCAAGGCAAAAAGTGAATGTTAACATTTAATGCTCTGCAGTTTATTTCTTTATTAATTTTTTAAACTAAAACTGTCCATCGACCAATGAATGCGTAATGTTACGCTCACAATCAGTTGAAGCATTTTGGGGATGGGCCTGCCCTTCCACCCCTCCCCCCAATGTTCTCTATATGTAATGTATGCATCACTCTATAGAATATATTTATTTCTATATTCTGGTCGATTTCAGGGTGTCTGCGATTCGGGATAACCAAGTATTGTCGGGAAATTTCATTAGGTCAGGGTAATCAGAGAAAGTCAGTGAGTTTTGTGATGAAAAAAATTCGAAACATCTTGAAATGAGGGTTGCCACAGTCAAGGAAAACTGGGAAATGTCAGGGAATTTTGAATAGTCAGAGATACCCGGGAAATGTCGGGAAAAATGTCAAAAATGTCAGAGAAAATTTGTTAAATCGCACCTTCATTTGCTTTCTAGAATGGGTCTGATATTTTGAACAAGAAATTTTGCCTGAAAACTATTTTCAATTATGCCTTCTTAACCATCCGTCACATCTTCAATTGTCAGGAAATTTCACCAAAATGTGTCAGGGAAATCAGGGAAGTGTCAGGGACTTTCATTGACTTAATTCTGTGGCTACCCTGTAAGAAATTTGTCATTTGGAAAAACGTCAAAGCTGTCCTTAGGATTAAAATCAACTCCAGCCTGGTACACGTAGAAAAAAACTTCGTGCGTGGGACCCGAAGTTGAGGTCATATGGACCTCTAAAGTTTTCGGATCACGTATCTAAAAATTTGAGGTCGAGCTGCCGAAGTTCGGGTCAGACATCTGAAGTACTTCGATATATTCCGAAGGGTTCGGGTCACATATCTGAAGCACTCCGGTACATACCGAAGTGCCTCGATGTCTGACCCGAACTTCGGCAGCTCGACTTCAAGTTTTTAGATACGTGATCCGAAAACTTCAGAGATCCGTATGACCTCAACTTCGGGTCCCATGCACGAAGTTTTTTTCTCCGTGTACGATACCCGACAGTGGCGAATCTTGAATGATCGATTATCGATATATATCTCTCCATTGAATTTGACTATTAAGATGTTCGTTATTCCGAACACCCTGCTTATCGATCCTTTTCCATAGGTTTAAATGGCAGATACACTGAAAAAAAATTCTCGGCGTTTTTACCAAGGTCCGTTGGTACCTTTATCATCTCACTTTTTTTACCAATTGTTAGTAATTTTACCAAGACAGACTAGTAAGCTTACCTGAAAACCGGTATTTTTACTGTTTTTTTTCAGGTAAGAATACCACTTTTATTTGTAATCAATTCCCGGTACTTTTGCCATTTTATCCCGGTAATTTTACCACAGTCGATATAAAATATTGGCATTTTTACCAAGGTCCAGTAAAATTACCAAGAAAGTTCAACAATTTTATCGAGATTTCTCGGTAAAATTACCAATTCCATAAATGGTAATTTTACCGAGAAAAAACTGGGATCAAATAGAACCCTGAATTCTTGGTAATTTTACCCTTTTCTTAGTAAATACACCGAGATTTTTTTTTCAGTGTACACTAATACATCGCAAAGGACGCCACGGCATGTCATGTTTCATATCCGATCTCGTTGCTCCGAAAATGCGGATCTCTGACCCGGGACCGCGATCAAGGTCTCCTCCTTGGGGGGGAGGGGGGAGGGTGTACGGATGCTCCCCCGCCGGCTCCGGAGCTGTTTGCCGAGTCCAGTCGATCAGAGGCGAATTACTTAATTACAGCGAAAACCCGAGGTAATAAACGTTTCCCTCGGCTCGGCTGATTTACGGCGCGGCGGAGAAGCGGAAGGCGGCCACTGCTGCCAAATTGTGCCCTCTAATCAAACACGGAATTGAATCAGTGAGAACAAAAACACCCCAACTCGAAGAAATGAAAATAATCAAGACACACGCAAAACTGCACAGTAATTGAAGAAGTTAGCACAAGAACAAGATTTTTGGTACCGAAGGACAAGTGCTTAAGGACACTTGAAAGGTCCAAGTTGGCGCAGATGCGTTACCTTCTATGACTTCTCTGAAAACTGACACTCTTTAATGAAAATTGAGCATTTTTGAGTTACCGAGATTCAATTTAAGGTGATTCGACGGTCGCAATTTTTGTGTGAGAGCGACGTGCGATATATTGCATTAATTCGTTCCATAATTTCAGCTACTTGTCATTTTTTTTTCGAATTTTGAGATCGCACTTCTGTTGTCATGGGACTAGAGAATTTTTGTACCGAATTTTTCCAAGAAATTCAGCGTATTAAAGGCAAACTTAAACGGTTAAGTTCGGTCATATCCGCAAGTTCAGTTTGACGAACCGAATAGTTGGGATGATTTGGAACACCGAACGTTCGGTTCATACGATCAACCATTTTTCCAGTGTTTGGCGACGCAGAAGTTCAGGTAGAATGGACTAAATTAACCAGTTAGGCTAACTAACTTGACTGAAAACGAAAATTTGGTTAGATGAACTGAATGTGTTCCATATCATCTCGACTATTTGGCTTTAAAACCGAAACTTAAAGTTCGTGTAACCTAGCTTATGAGGTAAAGTGAACTGATTAATGGGGTTCGGTTTCGTAGACCGAATGATCAGTTAAATGAACTGGAAGTTCGGTTCGACAAACCGAATATATTTGAGATGTTACGGAATAGTGAGCGTTCAGTTCTTAAGATTTTCAACACATTTCTTCAGCTCAAAATTTTCCTTCCCTTTCTTTTTTTTCTTTTTTTCAGAAAAAAAAAGAAAAAAAAGTAGATTATGGGAGGATACAGGCAGCGCGAAACGTAATTAGAGTGATTATGGTTGGATTTGTCTAGGTAATTCACATAAAGCCGACTGCACACACAGCAAATGGGGACCTGCAAGCGGCACATTGAATTCGCTGTGTTGAGTTTTGATCATAGCAAACTGTGTGGACTGTGCAATTTACACTATTACCGACGTAACCGATGTGCCACTTGCAGTCACTTGCAGGTCCCCGTTTGCTGTGTGTGCAGTCGGCTTAACCCTCTCTGCTAGGTCGAGACACAGAGGTTTTTGTCCCATCCCAACTACTGCTGAGTGTGAACTCTACTACTCACATGCACAAGTAGATCCCTAGACCTGAAAGGTGTACACTGTCAAAAACCTTCGAGTAAAAATCAGTGTATCCTTCGTTCCAGAGTCTGCATACCGAAGAACTCGAGTCTTATACTTGTGAAGTAAAATTCGCTCTGTAAAAAGAGTAGATACCATTCCGCAGAAGTGTAAATCACTCCATGTCCGTGTAACCGAGAATGTAAGTTCGACTCACGCATGGTGACATGTACCTCCGGTTGCGAAGCGTGAATGGAGATGTTGCATGAGTGAGGAATTTGCGATTTTACTGTTGATTCTTGTGTAAAAGTTCGCGAGAAACACGATGGTGCCACTGGTTTTCTCTGAAATCAACTCCCAAGCTCAAAAAAAGCCCTCAAGTTGAGGCCAAAATGGAGGGGATATCCTACCCTACCCTGAAAGTCCACGTCTACATTAAAACAAACTCTCCATGCAAAGATAGGGAGCAAATACATTAGCAGTGATGCCGTGTTTTCAGTTTTAGAGTCCCCAAATGAAGTGGCAGCCCCGTCAATGAATTTGTTCCCTATCTTTGCATATGGAGAGTTTGTTTTGATGTAGACGTGGACTCTCAGGATAGCGTGGGATATGCCCTCCATTTTGGCTTCAACTTGAGAGCTTTTTTTAGCTTGGGAGTTAATTTCAGAGAAAATCAGTAGCTCCATCGTGTTTCTCGCGAACTTTTACGTAAGAATCAATAGTCAAATCGCAAATTCCTCACACATGCAACATCTCCATTATCGACTATCGATATTTATAGCTATGGCAAAGAATCGATAATTTGTCGTCTGCCGGACAAAAGGGCGTAACTCCACTGGCTGAGCTGTCAACTGGCTGAAATGTCTGTGCGCTTCCTATGTAAGTGCTCTTCGAAGAACGTGTATGAAATTTTGCATCTGTGTCGGCGTCCCTGACTGGAGGTCGTCTCGGGCCGGTCTGGCAGTGGTCGGCGCCGGTCGTGCGAGCGGCGAAAGGCCGTTGATCCGGTGATCCGTTGATCTTGGAGCAGGAAGGATCCAGCATCAAGCTCGCTCTCCAAGTCAAAGCTGTAAATCCTTTCCCGGGCTCGCGTTAGCGCGGCTCCTCCTAACAAGCCTCGGAAAATTACTCCGGTCCTATGAGAAGCCCTCTCCTCTTGAACCGTGTCTAAATCGAAGGAGATCCGACCGGAGGAACTTCCCTAGGTGGCAAAGGTCCTGAAAAACCTAGGAAAGTTCCAGCTGTACAGGGTGTCTACAAGTCCGAAATTCCCGGAAAGTCCGGATGTAGTACTGATTTTTTAAGAGCGGTCCGGAGTTACTGAAAAAGTGCGGTAATTCCGCAAGGAGGTCCCGAGCTTTTTTCAATATTTTGTCATTTTTGTTGCAATTTGGGCGATATTTTCGAATTTTTGAAATTTGTCGAATTTCGTCAATTTTAGGTAGGTACTGAAAAAGTACTGAATTTTCTGTCGATGAAGTACTGAAAAAGTATTGTAAAAGTACTGATTTTCGGCCAGCCAGTTATAGTAGACATCCTGCAGTCCGAAAATGGTACTGATTTTTTTAAGGGCGATCCGGAAGTACTGAAAAAGTGCGAAAATTCCGCAAGAAAGTACGGAATTGTTTCCTTCATACCACGCTTGTTTTTTATTAAAGCCTGGAAAACATGCAATCCTTTGCGCGTTGATTCTTAGAGTTGTATTTGCCCGCAAGATCGCGATTGTGCAGTCGCTTAATCTTCAAGCCACCCATGAAATATTGTGTCCATAAAATTCGAGCGAGACTCTCAAATTTTCGAAATTTTTCGAATTTCGTCAAATGGAGGTAGGTACTGACAAAGCACTAGATTTTTATGTCGAGAAGGTATTGAATTTCTTGAGAATGCACTGAAAAAGCAATGTAAACATACTGATTTTTGGCCAGCCTGTTCTAGTAGACACCCTGACCATGCATCAGGTCGATGAGAATTTTCAGAGAAAACGTATCATTTGCTATTGCTCACATGAGTAGTACGAGAAATTCGGCAACATCGCCTGACTGCTTTATCATCGATGTCCTAGCTCGCCCGCCAAAGGGTCACTGGGGCCCGTGTCTCGATCCACGCCCGCCTCCCTGTCTGCCTGCCACGAAATTTAAATTACGGGATTGTATTAAATTAATACGCATAGATACATAGTATGCATGTATAATGGGTAGCATGAGGAATGGTTTTAAAAATTGTGTATGCGTCAATCTCCACAACATCTAGAAGATCTTGACCTCGGATGAAGAGGAGCTGAGACTTCCCTCCAGTCTCCGACCAAGTTGTCAGATTTAACCGGTGAATAGAATCTATACGCTCAGGGCCCAAGTCATTCCTTGGACATGGATAGCCCCATTTGTTTTACATTGTGATTTAAGGGGGTCCAGGGAAATCCTTACCGTAGCATAATGAAAAGGACAAAGGGTCAGTTGCGCTCATAGAATTGTGTTTGAACGCTTGATTCTTGCAGATGGGTAAAGAATAATATGATCCGTCCTAATAACAGAAACTCTCTACGCTCAATATTAACCGAGATATCGCCCTTTGAAAAATTCGGTTTATGGCGTCATCCACCGCGACAGTGACATCCTCGGTTTCTTCCACCTCAGGTTCATCCGCCAGGGAAACGCACATATGCACTGGTTACTCAACGTGGAACTCTGATGGAAGCAAGGTGGAAGAAACCAAGGTTGTCACTACCGCGGTGGATGATGTCATAAACCGAATTTTCCGAAACGCGATATCTCGGTTAATACTGAACGTACATGTAAAGTTGCTACTTTGACCGATCTTACTATTTTTAGCCGATCTACATGAATAAAGCATTATTACACGATTCTGTGACCAGTGCAATTGAACAATTTTTGCATACCTCGAGTAAAATTTAGAGGTTAGTGACTCTGCAAATGAATCCTCTTGAGGCTCAGGTCAGGGTCGCATGACAAGTGCGTTACGAAAGGAGAAGATCTAAAATTCCTAATTTTGGCGTGACATAATTAACGAACAATCCTCACTTGCCTACACGATGAAGTCATGAAATGGAGGGTGATACGCCTTGGCATCGCTGGAGGATAGGTGTGAAGGAATAGCCGAGAGGCTGGACAGTGGTTACGATTAAAATTTACTGGTTGCTTCGTGATTTACATAATAAAAATAATATCACGGGGTATCGCGGCTCGCCCCTCCTGCATCTCCTCAACCGCCCCCAGCGGCTCGATCTTTAGGTCGTTATCGAGCGCCTTTTTCGATAAATTGCATTGGTAACATAGGGATTTATCGATCAAGGTTATAATTCAACAATCCAGGTGCAGTTGATATCAGTGGCGTGGCGTGAATTGCGATGTATCGATTGATTTGTCATTTAAACCTATGGAAAAGGATCGATAAACAAGGTGTTCGCAGCGAACACTTTAATAATCGATTCTTTACCATAGGTTTAAATGGCATAACAATCGATACATCGCAATTCACGTCACGCCACTGGTTGATATTGCTCCTCCCAGTCTTCTTGCGCACACACGACGCGTCACATCATCCATGCGCGTTTTTGTCGAAAACCTATGTGGTGGATGTGCAATTTAAAAACACAAAAATTAGATTAATGATATATATATTCTACCATAGGAAGTTATTTTTTAGCAATTCAGAGATATGAGTATTTAAACTGCAATTTTAGGTTTAATGATAGCGTACAATACTGTCATACACACATACTGTACGTAATACACCGTACACACTACATACTGTATTTACAATACTGGGACTTAATACTGCCTGGCCAAGGAAAAAAGCCGTATGAGCCTTTAGGCGTTGCCAAATGTCGTTCTCTTGTAAAAAATGTAAGTGCCGATTCAATTTGGCAATAGTTCATGTGGCTTGGCTCCTTTCTGCTAAACGCAGTCCAAATGAGCATTGTTATAAAATGAATATGATTATTAGCTCGAATATCCATGAGTGTCTATTCGAAAGAAAAGAAGGTCCCTCAAGCAATCTTCTTAGAGCCCCCCTTCCCCGAAAATTGTACAAGGCAAAATTAGATCTCCTCTCATTATCGCCGATAGCTTTCCAGAGAGCATTCTGCTCCTGCACTGTTCTCTGGTATATTTTTCTTTTCATTTCTTACGCGTTCTGGAGGCATTAAAGCCTCCAGAAGCCCTCCACCCCCCTCCTTTCTTCTCAAGAATAACTCCTTCACGCTTATTCCATGACTAAGATGTGGGTTCGAATGATTGATGAAGAAATTAAAGAGGAATAATTTCTAGGCCTCCAAGAGCATTAACGCATTCGTAGGCGTAGGGTTGCTAAGAAATTGCGCAAAAATAAACTATCGTTCTCTGCGCACACGCTCGGATGCCTCGAGATGACGAATAAATCATTTTTTTTCTCTCTTTCAAAACAATAGACGTTCGCAACTGCGCACGATAAGAATGAGTTCAACGTTGGTCGAAACAATTTATTCCCCCGATCGTTGCCTCGGAGCGAGCCGGAGTCAGCGGAAGCGGTGCACTGCATCTCGTTCGATGATTCATCGGGTTTCCAACGATAATACTACCGCGCTAAGGAAGAACGTCTTATGAGCCTTCAAATTTTGCCTAACTTCCTGTCATAAATTATGGATCTCCCGGGAAACTTATGCATATTTTCCTGCCGATTTTCCGGATATTTTTGTTCGTAATTTAGTCTGAAATGTTTGAACATTCCAAGGAATTATGTCCTCGACTTCCCTCAAAAATAAATATTTTATCGGATGAAATTCGGCAACAGTCAAATGTCAATATGTATACTGTGTTTTTTTCTAGCACGGTGGAAGATGATGCGCGCATGCACCGCAGTGCAATTGGATTCTCCTTTACAAGACGACGAAGATGATGATCTCGTTTGATCATTTTCTATGTTTTCCAGTGGCTTGGCGTGCTTTGCGATATATCGATGGATCTGTCATTCAAATCTATGGAAAAGGATCGATAAATGGGGTGTTCGCAACGAACACTTTAATAGTCGATTCTTTACCATAGCTTCAAACGGAGAAATATTGATAATCGATCATTCGCGCCACGGCCACGCCTCTGAATTGTTTTCATGAGATTGAGATTCCTTTCTCTCTCTTATAATGATTATGTCGTATGTACTTAAGAAATACCAGCCAACCTAGTGAATTTCTTAGTTAAAATCGCCCGAAATTCACCGGAGCAAAGAACATAGTAGAAATAAAGCGCCAAATTTATTACTATTTCACTAATATATAAACAGAAAGGAAGCCCATCTGAGGGGTGTTACTGTACAATGTTTGGCCCTAAAAACGTTTGAAGTAACTCTGAAAGTGCAGACTCAAGTGGAGTGAATCCTTGTTTTGCAAATTGACTTTTCTGTCACATTGCCTTATTTGCAGGATTTCAGGCTCACACTATTTCAAGTGAAAAACTATTTTTATCCGACGCACTTCGGAATGATGTGAGTTCGAGAGAATTTTATAAATATTTAATCCGATCTTAAAAGTATCAACATTTGGATTTGGATCGTCAAACGCTGAGAGTTTATTGATCTATTCTCTCACTTCAAAAATCCAGCTCCTTCAGTCTTATATTTTCAAGTAGGTCACGTAGTAATACATGCTGTTGGATCAACAAAAATTTCAATTTTTACCTCCAGGGCGAGAATTCAGGGGCTTGGAGGACAAGACGCGTTAGTGCAGTTTTGGTAAAAATTGAGATATCAATGATTTCAAGTAAAACTAGTCTTGATGTGTATTCTCAAAATTTGCTCCCAAAACCTAATGTTCAAGCATCAAAAAGTCAGTTTGAACTTTTCTATCCGCGATGAAGATCCATGTACTTTCAAAACTTCAAACACTTATTTCTCGAATAGCAAAAAGTGCACCTATGCGCCTTGTCCCACAAGCCCCTCGATTCTCTTTGAGTCAACAGGAAATCTCTATGTTTCAAGCGATATTTCTGTTATTTCAAATAGACGTTTTGTTTTTTTCTTAAGAATGTATCGCCGCTTAGCTCAACGAAAATTCCCGTCCAGGAATGACGAGTATAAGCCGAAAAATTTTCCTCACTGGGGGAAGATAATACAAACAGGTAAATGAAAAAAAATCAACTAGAAACGATGAGAGAGAAAAAATTCTTTCTACAATTTTTTATAATGCAATTTCAGACTCACTTAATGTTTCTCGATCATTACACTCATATACTGCCGTGCTAAGGAAGAACGCCGTATGAACATTTGAGAGTTGCCAAATTTCCCCGGATAAAACATGTATTTCTGACGAAATTTGTGTATATTTTTCCTTAAAATTTGCAGATATTTTTGAATAAATTGCGAACAAAATAGTCTGAAATTTCCGAAGAAAAATATTTACCATTTCCCCAACAAGTTTGTATTTTATCAGAAGAAATGTGGCAACACCTGGAGGTTCATACGGTGTTCTTCCTTAGCACGGCAGTATAGCCCTCCCCTTCATCGAAATTCATCGATTTAGAAGTGAAGAAGGCGTCATGCAAGACTCATAATCTCTTGCAATCTTATAAAATCCATCCTTTGTCTCGAGGTTGCAATGCATCTCGTTTCGACGTGCGCGGAATGAAAACGCCGGACTCTTCTCGCAATCGCGAAAGGGGAAAAAACGCGGTTTTCATTCTCAGAAATCAGTCTATCTATCATCATCCGGAACAATTTTCGTTTCGTTCTCGGAAAGCTATATACTAATCACGTTGAAACCGCGGCGGCTCCGGTGGAGTTAATCATTGCCTTCATTTTTTTTTCGTAATTCCATCGGAACTTCCACGGATTCCTGGAAAAGTGCGGAGTGTTGGTACCCCTTCAATATTCATCGACGACTTGCCAGGTCATACATTAACTGGGCAGATTTCATCAGTGTTGCCATTTCCTTGAATTAGTTCCGAATTTCTGAACTTTTCATATAATCGGAACTTTTACCGGAGTTTTCAGCTGTTTTCGGAATTTCAGGGGGCTTTTTCATGTCACATTTATCGATTACTTGATCAAATTTGATGATCTTCGGAACCAAGTGCGGGCGTATTTTGGAATTTTCCCCCGGAATTTTCTCGGAACTTTGGGAAATTGAAATTAATTCCGGGAGCCGTGGAAGCTTTGTGTTAAAATAAAATGGCAGCTTTGGATTTTATCAATATCAGCCTAACTAAATTTTTCATTGCCTGAAATTTACTCAAGTTATATTTTTTTCTAAAAAAGCTGAGTAACATGTAGAATTTCAAAAGTTCCTGTGAATCTCTTCTAGAATTTGAGAAATATATCTACAAAATTCCTGATCAGGATGCTACTTGCTTTTTGGTAAAGCATGTAGACCATGAAAAGAAATTTGGCAACGTCTGCTTCAGTTGGGTTGATTCTGATGGAATGCAACCAATTGTACGAAATAAATCGGTGGATATGTACATGTAGCCCTGAAAATGATTCTGTTTCTCTTTTTAAATTCGCTCACTTTCTTAAACGTTCGTTCAAGTCTCTTTAGTAGTCATACAAGAAGTTAATGCTCAGGATTGCTTTTCGTGGCAAAAAAAAAGAAAAATGATCACATCATTTACAAAATTTCCCCAGAATCCACTCTCTCTCTCTGGACCGGATCATACGCTTAAAAGAAACAATAATTATGGTGGCCAGACATTTTACCCACTTTGGTCAGTAGTTTGGAACGGAGATGTAGGTCTACAAATACATCTTTTACAAAAAATAAGACATCAAATCGAAAAAAAGTACAAAATTAAATATATACACAACCGAAGATAGGAGAGGTTTTCATCAGTTTTCTCCCGAATCAGAGTGGCAATTCATTGGCAGGATAGAGCGCGGAGCATCGCGAGCTCACGTCTCGCGCTGTAGCGCCTTCAATTTTGCAGACGCAACACGGACATCCATCAAGCACGAATAGTTGTATCCCTGCGCCGTCATCAACGCGCGACCTTTCCCTTGCTCTGTTCCCATGTTGCGTCGGTTCCGGCTGTCTTATTTATAGTGGTGCTTCAAGGGCTACGTTAGCAAAACAGTCGACGATAGGAGAGATGTAATCGGACCTTTTTTTTACCTTTTCTCTCGAATGCAAGCGATACCTCATTGACAGCAGAAAGCGGAGCATCGCCAATTCACACCTCGCGCCATCGCGCCTTCAATTTTGCAGATACCACACGGACATCCATCAAGCACGATTAGTTGTATCTCTGCGCCGTCATCAAAGCGAGTCCTTTCTCTTACTCTATTTCCATGTTGTGTCGGTTTTATTTATAGCGGGGCTTAATAGGCGACGTGAGCAACACAGCTAAAGTATGACTTGGATTAAATTAGTTGGCCAAACTAGGTATCGGGTGAAAAAAATTGGCTTAAGTGTCTAGCTACCATAATTATTTTTGCCTGGAAAATCGGAAAAATCGGGACATTTTTTTCTCGAAAGGAAAAACGCCATGCGAGCATTTGAAGGTTGCCAGATTTCTAGTGATAGAAAAATGACGTCAATTTTGGCTGATGATACAATCAAGCAACTAGTGTCTTTTTGCTGCACTGAAAAAAAAAAAAAAAACACACATTGGATCTAGAGTCCAGACTCTTAAAAACATCGGCAAGAAAAAATACTCTTGATTCAATCAGATTTAAGCTTAAATCAAGAAGCAAGCCTCTTAATTTAAGCGGATTTCGTTTTGATTCAAGCAAAAATCCGATTGAATCAAGAGTATTTGGACTGAGCTAAGCAGAAAGGAACCAACCCACATTTTGGAAGAAATTGAGTTATGAGTAGTTTTGAACTTAACCAGAGCTCTACTATCTATCGCCAAAAATTCAAACTTTTTGTTTGAGCAAATTTTGCAGAAATTGAACTTAAAGTTTATCTTTTACATTGAGTCTTATGCAGGAGCCAAACTTTAAACCTCTTTTTCTTGATTCGATCCCGATGTGGCTTGGTTCCTTTCTGTTTAACTCCGTCCATTTCTTCTTGTCAATGTTTTCTAGAGTCTGGACTCTAGATCCAATGTGTTTTTTTTCCAGTGTGGGTCTCGCCGCTTGGTTCTTTGTAGACAACTTTTGAGTGGGACTAACCTATTGTTTTCTCATGTGTGTGCAGGGACGACCTATTTCCACGCGACCCCGAACGGGACGTTCTCGACGACCCTGCGACTGCCAGGCAACGGGTCGATGACGGGCGATTCGGGGGCCTCGGGCTCGGGGCAGGGAGGCGCCCACCCCTCGGGGCACCCCCCGACGTCGACGCTCAACATCACCACCTCCGAGTCGACAACCCACCCCCCGCCGCCGCCGGCCCCGACGCTCAAGGACATCGTGAACTGCAACGACAAGTCGGCGCGCCACTACCTGGCCCAGAAGGGCGACTTCTGGGTGCTCTACAACTACGTGACGCCGGCCAAGAGCTTCCGCTGCTGGGAGTCCATCACCTACACGACGCACGCCGACTACAGCTTCCTGGACAATCTGCCGCCGTTGGTGGAGCGCTGGCGCGGGCCCGTCTCCCTCGCCATCCACGCCCCGGGCACCGACTTCGCCCCGACGCTCAACACCATCAACTACCTCAAGTCCTGCACCACCCCGCTCGTCAACGACTACGTCACCTTCCACATCTACTTCAACTCCCAGCATTTGCCTAAGGTAATCTTATTCATCATCTTATTATAATTTTAAAATACATAGGGGAAAAAAATCGCTGAAGTAAGATCCCGGATGTTAAAAATGTGCGCGACAACTCTTGAATGTTGTTATGGACACTCTGGCTGTCCAAGTAACATCCTATAGCTACGTTGAATTAACAACAGTAGCGTTCATATCAACATTCAAGAATTTTCGCGCAGATTTTTAACATCCTGGATGTTACAATAGCAATTTTTCCCCGTGTAGCGTAGATATGGAGCCGTCCATAAGTTACATAACGCACTTTTTCGGCATTTTTTACCCCCCTCCCCCTTGTAACGATTTCGTGACGTAGGTTTTCTACCCTTTAATTCGTAAAAACAAAATGGCGTAAAGCTCTCCTCGAACCAACTCTTATCCCTTCAGAGCGTTACGTAATTTGGGGACAGTCGCGGCGCCTGTTCAGGGTGTCTGCCGTCAGTGAAAGCCGAATATACAAGGATTTTGGATGTTATCAGGAAAAACTTGGAAATTAGGTCATGGATCAGGAAAATCCGAGTTCGTCAAGCATTTTTCGACTATTTACAGTTCAGCACATGCTAAAGTGAAAAATTTGATTTTTATATGTGTGTATTTTGTATATGTATTGATGCTCGATTCTTGCGGATCAGCTAAAAGTAATATGATCTGTATGATCTGTTGATTGTCTGTCGAAACAGCAACATTCTATGTTCAATATTAACCGAGATATCGCCCTTCGAAAAGTCGGGTTTTTGACGTCATCCACCGCGGTATTGACACCCTTGGTTTCTCCCACCTTGCTTTCATCCGAGATTCACGTTGATCAACCAGTGCAAATGTGTATCACACCGACTAATGAAAGCAAGGTGGAAGAAACCAAGGGTGTCACTATCATGGTGGATGACGTAAAAAACCCGACTTTTCAAACGGCGATCTCAGTTAATCTTGAACGTAGAAGGTTGCTGTTTGGATAGATCATATTATTTTTAGCTAATCTACAAGAATCAAAAACACGATTCTATGACCAGCGCACACTGGAAAAACAACACATTGAATCTTGAGTCCAGACTCTTGAAAACATCGACAAGAAAAAATACTCTTGATTCAATCGGATTTTTGCTTAAATCAAGAACCAAGCCTCTTGATTTGAGCGGATTTCCCCTTGATTTAAGCAAACATCTTCTGATTGAATCAAGAGTATTTTTTCTTGTCAATGTTTTCAAGAGTCTGGACTCTAGATCCAATGTGTTTTTTTCTCTAGTGCAACTGACCCATCATCAATTCGCAAATCCGCGCACCTTGCATGAGGCCCATTGTAAAGGAAGACGTTTTGATCGCAGGTGATCCCGAAGAAGCACACGCTCTTCACGGAGCCGTACAACTGCTCGCTGCCGCCACCGTACGCCAACGTGAACACGTCGACGATGTACAAGAGCCTGAAGAAGATCCTGTACCCGGTCAACGTGGGGAGGAACATTGCCCGGGAGGCGGCCACCACGCACTACATCCTCGCCTCGGACATCGAGCTCTACCCCAGTCCGGGCATCATCCCCGACTTCCTGGAGATGATCCAGAGGCAGGACCCGCCCCTCCGACGCAAGAACCCCAAGGTCTTCCCGCTCTCCATCTTCGAGATCGAGGCCAAGATGAACGTGCCCAGGCACAAAGCCGAATTGGTAAGCCCGAATTCCAATATATTTCATAGTTACCTCACTGTCCCTCCAGTGGGCTCATCCTTGAAATCGATAGACAAAGCTGTAGACAAAGAAGATATAGGGAGTATGGAGCGATCCTATTGCTTGCAATGGGCGGTTCTTAAAGACTAAGGGGGTAAATGATGGACTAACTATAGGGTCTCTCGTGATTTGCTGTTAGTTAGTCTATTACCTACCTTCTATGTCCATTGCAACCACCAGCTTCCGCCAATAGGATCCCTCAAAATCCCTTTTGTGTTCTTTGTCTACAGCTTTGTCTATCAACTTCAATAATCAGCCCGTAGGTGATTGCAACGGACAAAAGAGGTCATAAACGGCAACCCTTGAGATAACCGATGTCAGTCCACCATTCTCCCCGTTAGTCTATAGCAACCGTCCGTTTCAACCAATGGCATCGCTCCGTTTTCTCAGCGTCTTCTTCGTCGATTGCTTCCTCTACCAATTCCAATAATCAGCGCGCAGGAGGGAGCAAATTTTCATGAGGCTTTGGATGATGGTGATCCGTCGGGTCAAAGCCATAGGGAGCACGGAGCGATTCTATTGGTTAAAAAGGGTGGTTCTCATAGACCAAGGGGAGAAACGATGGACTAACTGTAGGGTCTCTTATGGGTTGCCGTCAGTTAGTCTATTCTTATTCCTTCGTCCATTCCAACCACCCGTTTTAACCAATAAGATCGCTTTATTTTTCCTCCGTCTCTTAGGTTTATCGCCTTGTCTATCGATTCCAATAACAACTCGCAGTCATATCTCGCACGGAGAAAAAAACTTCGTGCGTGGGACCCGAAATTGAGGTCATATGGATCTCTGAAGTTTTCTGATGACGCATCCGAAAACTTGAGGTCGAGCTGCCGAAGTTCGGGTCAGACATCTGAAGTACTTCGATTTATACCGAAGGGTTCGGGTCACACATCTGAAGTACTCCGGTACATACCGAAGTGCTTCAATGTCTGACCCAACCTTCGGCAGCTCGACCTCAAGTTTTCGGATGCGTGATCAGAATACTTCAGAGATCCATATGACCTCAACTTCGGGTCCCATGCATGAAGTTTTTTTTCTCCGTATCCACTGATTTTTCTTTTACCGATTCCAATAATCAGCGCGCAGGAGGGAGCGAATTTTCATGAGGCGTTGGATGATGGTGAGCCGCCGGGTCGAGGCCCGGTAAACGATTCTTCCGGGCTGATCTCGGAGTCTCGGACGGCCTTATACGTTCGTTTACGGCCTTTTATGTGAAATCATAAATCTGTCTCAAGAGCCCCTGTCTAAATGCTTATGACGAAGCTTCAAGCTCGGTCGTCATTCATTTCTCGAATTGCTCGACTGCTCCTTTATCGGACTCCACTCCACACTTCCACTCCCCCACCGCCCCTCGCCCCTCCTCTCGGTACCATTTTAAATTGGGCATCATCTCGCGTCGTTTGCCCGTTACCGGCTACCAAGTTCATCGACCTTCCATCCTCCTTAATGATTCTCCGCTCCTGAAAGCAAGTCTCAAGGTCAGTGGCTTCTTACGGTGAAACCACCGGGCAGGTTTCATCCTTGCGGTTTTCCATCGTGTTTCAATTGGATAGCGTTAAGCAATCAAACCGGGAGCCTGATTATTGCAATTGATGGACAAAGCGGAACATTCGGAACAACATTCGGAAATAGAGCGGTGGGTGTTATAACGTTTTTGGAGACTTAAACTCAAGGGTAGAAACATGGAGTACACGGCACGATCGAACCAGCGGGTTGATTATTGAAATTGATAGACAAAGCGATAGACAAAGAAGACATAGGGAGTACGGAGCGATCCTATTGGTTGAAACGGGTGCTTCTCTTAGACCAAGGGGAAAATGATGGACAAACTGTAGGTGTAGGGTCTCTAATGGGTTGCCGTTAGTTGGTCTATTATTGCCTCCTTTGTCCATTCCAACCACCCATTTCAACGAATAAGATCGCTTCATTTTTCCTCCGTCTCCTATGTTTATATTTTCTATCAAATTCAGTAACTAGCCCGAAGTCATATCTCCGCTGGTTTTTCTTTAAAAGCCAATTTAGCGTAAGGATATGGCACAAATTTAGTCGTGTGCAGGCTGAGTTGGAGGTAATTCTATCTACAAATGGACGTATTTCTACGAAACAGAACCATTTGCATTGCTTATAGGACATTTCGTACACGATTTTTTGTCTGCGCACCTGTTTTTTTCAGTAATTTACGTCCACGCGTTTTTTCGGCACGGGAGTTTTGGTCCACGTGCCAGTTGAGACCCAAAGTAATTGGTCCACATGTAAATACAAACGACCATTGATCACGACGTTTTTGGATGAAAATGTATAATGTCTTTGAAGAATGAGGGTTCGCTTGTATTTTTGTTTTGTCTGTTTGGTCCAACGGAGAATAATATACAGTTAAGAGTTTTGGTTAAAATGGGGAAGCGTGGGAGCGTCAATTCTATAAGACAAAATTCAATAAAACTCTCTACACCTCTTTGGTGTAACAGGACTTAATTCTCTTTCAAGAAATTCCCACCTTGTTATACCTGAACCGGATAAACCTCTATATTTGCCTCAGCTAAAGGCTCTTTGATTTTTCCTGTGCACGATAAGTATCTTGATTTATTTTGCGAGAAAAGATCTGTACTTTTAAAGGATTCCTGTCATTCTTAATACGTTCAATTTCGTACAATACTGTGCAATACCTCTGTTGTGAAATAGTTGCTTCAGGCGCCGCCGCACGGCGGGCGGGCGGTCAGCGCGAAACGCGCATTGGCGCCTACAAACCTAAGTGGATACTTCAAGCATTGTGCAATGCGTGAAGTATCCACTTAGGTTTGTAGGCGTGAGTGAGCCTCTCACGCTGGCAGCACACCGCGCCGCGCCGCTCCGCTCTGTTAGGTTCTAATATTTGGACTCGCGTAGTCAGCGTTTTTTAACTGATGATTTTGAAATGTTTGCACACTCTGAATTGATTATTCTCATTTAAATTGATGAAAAAAAAAGAAAAAAAATATGTATCAATTTATCAAGGGACAGTAATAATATAATGTGTTTTTTAAATATTGGTGGTTTCGTGTCAATTTTAATGATTTCCAAGGCACTTTAATTTTTTATTTTACATTGGATTCCATTCAATTCAAAAGATTTTGAACTTGCTCGCCATTTTTGCCCGTCGATGATGTCATCGGAAGGCTACATTTCTTTTCTTAACGCACGGAGAAAAAAACTTCGTGCATGTGACCCGAAGTTGAGGTCATATGGATCTCTGAAGTTTTCGGATTGAGGAAAAATTGAGGTCCAGCTGCCGAAGTTCGGGTCAGACATCCGAGTACTTTGGTATGTACCGGAGTACTTCAGATATCTGACCCAAACTTCGGCAGGTGGACCTCAAGTTTTCGGATGCGTCATCAGAAAACTGCAGAGATCCATATGACCTCAACGTCGGGTCTCATGCACCAAGTTTTTTTCTCCGTGTGTGTTTTCAGTCGCTCGACTAATTGGTCCCCGTGTTGATTTTGTAGGTTGCCATGCTGAAGAACGGCTCGGCGATACCTTTCCACAAGAAGGTGTGCACGGGCTGCCACAAAGTGCCAAAGTCGAAGGAGTGGATGGCCAAAGCCAACCGGAACAAAGGCCTCCGCGTCTTCCACATCGGGAAGCGGACCGGGGAGTTCATCCGGTGGGAGCCCATCTACATCGGAACCCACAGCGACCCGCTCTACGACGAACGACTCAGCTGGGAGGGCAAAAGTGATAAAATGACTCAGGTCAGTTCCCAATTTTGACCATTTCATCAGGTTAGCCAGACATAAGGATGCTGGAAGCCCCGACATTTTTTCCTTCACACCACACTGGAAAAAAAACCACATTGGATCTAGAGTCCAGACTCCTAAAAACATCGACAAGAAAAAATACTCTTGATTCAATCGGATTTTTGCTTAAATCAAGAACCAAGCCTCTTAATTTGAGCGGATTTCCTTTTGATCGAAGCAAAAGTCTGATTGAATCAAGAGTATTTTTTCTTGTCAATGTTTTCAAGAGTCTGAACTCTAGATCCAATGTGTTTTTCTTTCCAGTGCACGAGTGTTTTTTTAAAATAAAGCCTGGAAAGTATGCAATCCCCTCCCTACGTGTTGATTCTTCGAGTAGCATTTGCCTGCAAGATCGAGATTGTGCAATCAGTCAATCCTCAAGCTACGAATGACATTTTTGTCGCAATTCGAGAGAGACTCTTAAATTTTCGTCATTTTTCGAATTTCGTCGATCGGAGGCACTGAAAAAGTACTAAAATTTTCTGGTGAGTAGGCACTGAATTTCTTGTGACTGCCTTGAAAAATTACTGGAGAAGTACTGATATTTGGCCAGTCTTTTTTAGTAGACATCCTGAAGGGGGGTTATTTTTTTCAGTTTCTTGACTCCGTCTGCTTCGTCTCCTAAGAATGACGTAATGATTAATCAGCTCACAGAGAAACTCTCAAATATCGTCGCAAATGAGTAAATATTGTCCCTCCTTCCACCGCCGCCACGGATCAAACGCTTGTCCACAAAATTCGCTCGGTAAACCATTATTATTCAAACATTTGAGGGAGACGGAAAGGAGCAATACAGCAATAACTGCGACCGGACCATTAAAAAGGGCCTTCAAGTTGTTTTGAGTGTCTCGAGATGTCTTGCAGGCACTGCAGCTACGTTTTAACGATGAATGAGAGTGCAAAGAACGAGAGAGAAATTCCCCGGCCCCTTGAAGAGTTTAGAACAAACACATGCGTAAACAAATAACAGCGAAAATTTACGTTACCATGTTGCGCTGGTTTTTTTTTACCTTGAGCTTTTAAGATTTCATTTTCGACGTGGAATTTGCTCGCTTGTTCCGCTTGCCCTCTTCCTTTTCGGTTTGCTCATCTGAGGGGCTTTAAAGACAAGGCGCGCAAATGGCGTCTTTTTATCGTGGCTCATTTTTATCGTGGAAAGCAAGCTTCAAGTGGACTACATTTTGCAATAAAGAACTGCGATTTTCAGTTCATCCGTAAAAACACTTATGTGCATTGGGGAGGCCAATGGTACATCCGTTTTCTTGACTGAGCCAGAAATTCTAGTTCCTAATTGCGAAATGAAGTCCAAATATATATGTATTGTCTCGGAGCGTTGCATATCTCACCGAGCGGTGACAGTTGAATGCTGCGTTTTGGAGGCACATTGACGGAATGAGGTGGAATGAGAGGCTTGGAGGACATGGCGCCTGAGTGCGGTTTTTGAAAAAATTGAGATATTAATAATTTCAAGCAAAACTAGTCTCAATGTATTTCTGTGAAAAGTTCGAACTTTTTAATCCGATCTTGAAAGTATCAACGTTTGGATTTGGATCTCATAACGCTGAGAGTTCATTGATCTGTCCACTCACATAAAAAATGCAGCTCCTTCGATCTTATATTTTCAAGTAGGTCACGCAGAAATACATGCTGTTGGATCAACAGAAATTCCAAAGTTCACCTCCCGAGCGAGAATCGAGGGGCTTGGAGGACAAGGCGCGTTAGCGCAGTTTTGGAAAAAAATTGAGATGTCAATGAGTTTAAGTGAAACTAGTCTTGATGCATACTCTGTGCAAAATTAGCTCCCAAAATCCAATTTTAAGCATCAAAAAGTCAGTTTGAACTTCCTTTCCGCCACAAGGATCCATGTAATTTCGAAACTCCAAACACGTATTTCTGGAAATAGCAAGAATGGACCACTAGACAAGGTACGAATTTCAGCATTCTGATACATGATTCGTAACCAAAATTTCACGTAGAATACGACGCGCACAACGAAAATTACCGAATTCAACTCCTTCCAAAGATATTTAACGATTCTTGATACGTGAATTCAAACCACCCGCTCATGAAAACTCAATGATCTGCGTGATTCACATCGCGCGCTAAACGTTATCATGACAGTCTCTGCGATATACAAATCTGGCAACCTTAATCTTGACGCTTTAGCTCAGCTATTGCAAGTTGTTTATAGTTTGAACAGCACATGGTTGGAAATGAACATCGCTTGATTGAGAAGTTTGCTGAAACCGTTCTAGTGCACGATTTGACTCACGTAGAGNCGTTAGGAGTTGGTTTCAGTCATTTTCGTTGCGCGAATCGTGTTCTGCGTGAAATTTTAGTTAAGAAACATGTATCAGAATGCTTAAATTGGTACCTTGTCTAGTGGTCCATTACACTTTTGCGCCTCGTCCTTCAAGCCCCTTAAATATGATAGATGTAGGCGGGCCGCGGGCGCTGCGGGCTGAAGAAAAACAAACAGGATGGCGATGGCTGGAGGCGGGAGAGAGGCGAGCCAGAAGAATGCCGGGAAGTCACGGTTGGGAGAGCCGAACAGGCCGGGATCAGGAGCCGGCAACAGCCGCGACCTTTAGAACATCGGTCATGCTTCATGTGCGTAATGAGGAGGGAGTCACTGCAGACCCACATTGTCCGCGGATCCTCATCATCCAGTCGTCCGCAAAGACGGAAAATCTTAGAGACCCCGCTCGAAGAGCCTAAAGTCGGATGGATCTGCGGGCCGATTATTGAAATTGATAGACAAAGCTATAGACAAAGACGACAAAAGGGATTCGGAGGGATCCTATTGGTGGAAGCAGGTGGTTGCATGGGCAAAGGAGGTAGGTAATGGACTAACTAACGGCAATCCAGTAAAGACCCGACAGTTAGTCCATCATTTTCTTCCTTAGTCTATAAGAACCAACCATGTCAACCAATAAGATCGCTCCATACTCCCTATGTCTTCTTTGTCTATCGCTTTGTCCATCAATTTCAATAATCGCCCCGCAGTTCTGCTGGTCACAGAATCGTGTTTTGATGCTTGATTCTTGTAGATTAACTAAAAATAATAAGATCTGTCCTAACAGCAACTTTCTACGTTCAATATTAACCGAGATATCGCCCACATTGTCCACGGATCCTCATCATCCAGTCGTCCGCAAAGACGGAAAATCTTAGAGACCCCGCTCGAAGGCCTTGTCTCCACGGGACGTTTTCATGGGATTTTTCCCAAGTTCGAATCGCAGGAATGAAACTTCTGGGATTTTCCCCAGTTACCGTCTCCACGGGACGGGGCTCATTCAGTCCTGCGACTGGTTTTGCGCGGGAAGATAAATTAGTTAAAGTCGAGTATTTAACCGGGATTAAAATAATAATTGCACTCAATTGACAACTAGACACATTATTTTAACTAAACAAACATGAACAATGTTGTAATGAATAAAATATCGCACAATTCGTTTTCACTTCTTCTTCTTCTCTCAGTGGGTCCTAGGGGTACAAGTACCATTCTTGGTACTGGGAAAAATATTGATTAACTCAATATTCTTCCCAACTTTGCAAGTGGGATTTTTCCCTGGGACAAATCTCGCGAAACGGCTCGTGGAGACAAGGCCGAAGAGTCTAAAGTCGAATGGATCAGTTCTGCTGGTTACAGAATCGTATTTTGATGCTTGATTCTTATAGATTAACTAAAAATAATAAGATCGGTCCTAACAGCAACTTTCTGCGTTCAATATTAACCGAGATATCGCCCTTTGAAATGTCGGGTTTTTATCGTCATCCACCGTGGTAGTGACACCCTTGGTTTCTTCCACCTTGCTTTCATCAGTCAGTGTGACGCACATTTGCACGGGTTGTTCAACGTGAAACCCGTATGAAAGCAAGGTGGAAGAAACCAAGGGTGTCATTACAGGGGAGGATGACGTCAAAAACCCGGTTTTTCAAATGGCGATATCTCGGTCAATATTGAAAGTCGAGAGTCGCTGTTTGGACGAATCTTATCGTTTTTAGCTAATCTACAAGAATCAAGCATCAAAACACGATTCTGTGACCAGCGCTACTAACCCATTTTTGCGACTGGATCCAGGACTCGGTTAATATTTTGGATAGATGACTGTTTTATCACTGTTGGAATTCGGACCAATCAGAATCGAGTATCTAATTTTCAACTAAATCCTGCAGTGAATCAAGAAGTTACGGGTTAGGTACATAGACATACCGTCCGTCCCGGGCTCAGAGGCCGAAAGTTTCGGGTGCTGCAGCCGTAGCTTCGATTGCTCCGTGTGCCACGCTCGGAACTTTCGGTATCTGAGTCCGGAACGCACACGGTATGTCTATGTAGCCCGTAATACGGTTTTCACGGCCGTAGTTTTTTTTCAGTGTGAAGAAAACGAGCCAATAATCACGGATTAGGTTCAAAACTGCGCGTCAGAACGAGAATACTAGACCACAATTCGACATCAAAAGAAAGCTCTTCTTAACAGTTGTTTTCTAATTTTTCATCGAAGGTGCTTGTGATTTTTTGCTTAGGAAAGAAGTTGTGCGCTTTTGAATTCTTGTATTATTATAACTCAAATAATTTGTATTTTTTTTCCTTTCAGGGCTATGCATTGTGTGCTCTGGATTACGAGTTTCAAATATTGGATAATGCATTCCTAGTCCACAAACCGGGAATAAAAACACTGAAAAAGAATCCGGCTCGAGACATGCTGACAAGGAAAACAAACACGCTGATCCAGAAAGTAATTTGGCCGGAGTTGAAAATTCTGTATGGGTTCAAGAAAGGCTGCTCCGTCTGACCTTCATTGAAGCCCAGATTGTCGGGCATCATTTTTAAAAGACTGCTCAAGTCCAGGTACTTTTTATGTCATCTCACTCTATTAAAAAATTAATTGAATCAATCAAGTTGATAGAAGATTTAGTTGAAAGATAATGTTAATTTAAGGGGTTTTGAGGAGAAGGCACATAAGTGCGGTTTTTGCGGTTTTACAATCAGCAAAAACTCCAAAAATTTGACCATTTAAATGTAAGTCTAAGTTTCAGTGTGATAAATTTTGATGAAAAACAAAGATAAAGTTTTTCAGCCTCAGGAACTATTCATTTTAAATGCATTAACACAATTAATATTGGAAACTAAAGCTTAATACTTTGATCTAATGTTCTGAAAAGTAATAATTTGTGCTCAGCATTAAAAACTGCTATTACCTATATTTTTTGGAACCCATTCAGTTTTTTTTTCTTCACTGTTATGAATAATTTAAACCACCACGTTACGTACCTTCTTACCTCCGAATTTTTAGGAAAACCGTCACTAGAAATTGAGGTTTTTTTATCTCCAATATTTTTTCTTTTTTCCAGATGACGCTTAACAAAGTTGCAGAAATTTGCTCCTCCTGAATTGCTTTCACCTGAAACATAGTGGATGCTGTTTTGTTCTGTTTCTTTTCATTTTCGACGTACCAATATTTGTTTGTTAGTTTCCTATTAGTGATAATTATCATAATGTCTTGTGTATAAAATCTGTAAAAACATGTAAATTCCTCCCTCTTTGTTCATACTTTTTTTTCAATTGACTGTGAATCACTCTAATTTTATCAGACTTTTGTAAAAAATATTGCTCATCCACAGTAATCACAGGAACTAGGTGCACATTCAAACTTTGAAGAAATGCAAGAATGCACTCTGATGCTAGCTAATAAAAGACGTTCGGTGTAGTTTTCAAACAGTTCCTGCCTTCGTTTTATGGAAGCAGTGCAGAACAGTTTGAGTTTTTAAGTGCCAAAAAGAAACTAATGTTTGTGCTGCTCATGATTCTTTTTGCAGTAAATGTTCGTTTCCTTTGACAGATTTTGAAAGGTTAGCTAATCCCATTTATCAGAAAATAATACCTATTTATTGATTCATTTTTTTTATTTTTATTTTTATTTTTTCCCCCTGAAATTAGTCTCTATTTACTAACCTCTAGAAGTCTTTTTTCTGAAATCCATTTTAAATGTTTGACTTAACCCTATATTACCTGACTCAGCTAAATAGAGAAACTTGTGTTTTTGCCGTTAGAAGGTAACTCCTGTTCCGCCTTTATTTCTTTTTATTTTCGTCGCTGAATTTGACATAACCTCTTCCCTAATCAAACTCAAGCAGGAATATGTGATATGTGATTCGCTTCGTCTGCAGTTTTACATTCTCCCGATTTATGTCCCAAGGTATTGAAGAGAAATCATGGAAATGTTTTTTGTAATGACAAAAGCTCGTATCCTTGTCTCTGTGTTTTTCAATTTTATGATGCGCATAATTTTTACTGCATAAAAATTTCTCTAGTTCTGAGAAAATTTATTTTCCTGGTAAAATTATTTTAAGCTGCTGCATATCAGTAAATTTTTGCTTCATCAAATATGCATAATAATGTACGTTTCTTATACGTTTGCCGATAAATCTTGAGCAATCAATTTTTTTAAATTTCCAGCAGTTGAATGATTTGTTTTCTGTTGCTATTTTTGAAAAAATTAAATTGTTGTAAATTTGAATCTTTGTAGGTATTGTGAAAATTTCTCTTGCGCTTGAGAGCAATTGCTTCATTTGCTCTTGAGATTGTAAATATTCCCTGAAACGACTGCTTAATGTTAGAGGTATTTGTGGGGTGATGCATTTAACTTCACAGCCACCAGAAAGTTTACTGCTTGTTCTGACAAAGAAAATTTTCCAAAGCATTGATTATAATGTTCGAATCTATCTTCATTATAAAATCAACATCATTAGTGAGTAAAAAAAAATAAGGAATATTCTTATAATGCTCACCACATTTAAAGCAGATTTTGTGTTTTCCTCCATTTTCTTTCTCAGAACTGGCAGTTGAAGAGTGTCTCTTACTTTGACTACTGCTCAATATAAAATTTATTGTCTCTTGTATATTTTTGTTACTTTAATGGTCTTTTATGTATTTTTGACCTAAGTCTTATTTTCTTTGTCACTTTTGATAAGACAAGAATTTGTCCTCGTGTTGTTTTATTATCTTTTCATGTAGTCATCCATTGGGATGATCAAAGAGGGTACTAAAGGGGCAGAACCAGACTATGATCACAAGTAGTTGTGTTAGCCGCCTAATACACTCTTAACTGTGCGATAGTATGTCCTTAGAGAAGGGTAGGATTATTCCCTAACGAGAATTTTTCAAAAACCTATGATTATAACTCTGATTCTTTGCTAAAGCAAAATGTAGAACACTTGAATGCTAGAAAAAAAGCAGTAAATCTCTAAAAAGTGACCAACACTATAGGAATTCAGACTGGATGATTTTTTGTCAATGCTTTTGAATGCTCTGGAAAGAACTGCAGTCCATTTTTGACAGTGCAAAGAACCATATTGTTGTAGGTTACCCTAGTCTTTAAGTATCCAGATTAGAAGTGCATGTATCCTGATCTGTTCATAGCCACTCTGCTCTCGGTTTTTGCTTATTTTAGAGGGCAGATGTACAAATAAAACAACACGGAAAGCAGTCTCGGAAGACATTTTTGGCAGTTTATATCAAAGTTTTTGGTTTAAGGCAAGTTTTCTTGTCATTTTATGAGGGTCTTTTGCAAAATTATTCACTTCTCTCCTTCCCTCTATCAAAATATTCTTAACTTGGCAAAATTCTGTATTTTTTGTGAAATTAATCTTACTGGAAGTCTTACTTAGACTTTAATCTACGATTCATTTTTTATTTTGATTGCCTTTCTCTTATAATCGTGTGCCTTACCACATCTTGTGCATAAATCAAGCAAAGGTATCATTTTCCCTCTTAGCTTAAGCTGATGACTTATAAATAAGTAGATTATAGTATGTAAAACTATTACAACTCATCTGCAGACCAGCTACTAAAAAATGCAGTTAATTTTGCTGCAGTGAGTGGTGGTTTCTAAACATATTTACACAAATGTCAGGTTTCAATCCGATTCGTATGATTCTCACCTGCCTCTGTATCCTTAACAGGTTTGGTAACTTTAACAAGTTACAAAATGCAGGATTAGTTGTACCCTGATTGTTCGCCTCACAGTTACTGAAGCTTTTGTTAAAATTTTCTAAATTGCATATATCTAATACTCGATGTTGTTTCCGGTTTGGTGTATTTGTGGGAATGATAAGGGTTCTGAATTCCTCAGTGACAGCGTGAAGGGGCTTGCTAAAGAAGGAGGTCTCACATATTTGCGATTTAAAGGGGGAAAATTTAATGGGATTTTATTTCCTATGAAGACCTTTAGTCGTTATTTTTTCTTGCTCTTAATGAAAATTACAAATGAATAAAAGTGGAAACTTGTTTTGATTTCGCTCTTGACCTCAGAATTGTAAACTAACTATTCTGCACAAAAAATGATTTAATAGTGCAGTGTTCATAAATAATGCGATTTTATGTTCTCACAAAAGTTCAGAAAGAAACCAATTTTTACTCTGTCTTCTCTTTCTCCCATCTTAGTTACATTCATATAGTGAAACTGCAAAAATCGCAACCCTGGAAACCTTTCCACTGACAAAATTATATAATTTCTGGCAGGGAAGTCCTTCAGAGATTTTTTCTATTCCATAGAAAAACATTATTTCATCCAGTTTCAAGTTGAATCTTACTTTTCTTGCCAGGAAAAAATTTGGGTTCTCCATAGTCTTTGTATCATTTTTTAAAGTAAGATGGACTATAACCATCAAGAATTTTGTCTAAAACTGGTGTTAATAAGGATAAATTCAAATAGAAGCTGGTAGACCATACTTGATAATCTTCTAAGTTGATACAAAAGTCACGCCCAGCCATTAATTTTGAGGGTAAATTGGTATTCATCATTGCTCTGCTATCCTTTTTGCTCGCCATAATGTTATCGAATTAATTTGTGATACTCGTTGGTTAGTTTGAAATAACCGCATATCATGACTGTCCTTTTGCATTCTCACATCTATTTGTACTTTTATTCCTTGTAAGTATGCATTGTCCCTGTTCTTTTGTAATGAATTAGTTCAATTTTGTATATTTTTTGAGTCCATAATATTGTTTATAAACGTGATGATTGTTCTGATGGAAAATTTCTAAACATGTATTTTTTAAAAAGACTATGTTTTTTAAGATATTTTAATATAAGTAAATTATTTTAATACAAAAGTATGTTTTTTTCATTTGATCCTTCAATCAGCTCCATCATCGATAGTGCGTTTTTAACACTCTTTTATGGGAGGTAAAAAAAAAAATTCCATAGACACCGGAATATCGATGGAATAAACATTCAAAATTCTGAGTTCCAGATGGTTACCTACTTGCAGAACATGTTAAGGGGATGTGGAAAATTCATCTCTTTCTGACCCGTCTCATCTTGTGGAATGATGATGGGTTTTTAACTATCCTAGATTGATGGGGAAAAATTTTTCATAGGCACCTAAGCAGTGCTGGAAAATAAATCCAAAGTTCTGGACTCCAGATGGTCAGCATAAGGACAATTCCAAGAGGACATGGATTTACCATAATTCTCCAATCAGTCGCATAGATTCCATCATTGATTGTCCATTTTTAAAATCCTTGAATGGACAAGAAAATAATTTTACAGAACGATTGCGCACTGATTGGAAGTAAAATCGAGAAAAAGCTGTTCTTAAGCTGTTCTAAAAATCTCGCAAGCATTTAAAAGTTCACCAACATTAATGTCAGAAGAGCATGCAGTCAACAGAATCCAGCCTACGTTACAGCTGCAGCTCTGAAAAATCCGGTGAGATTTCTAACAGCTGGGATTTTTAGTGATTTGACTCTATAATGAGGGGCCTGGAGGACAAGGTGCAGAAGTGCAGTCTCTTTGCTATTTTTAATAATACATGTTTGAGGTTTCGAAATTACATGGATCCTTATAGCGGAAAGAAAGTTCAAACTGACTTTTTAATGCTTAAAAATTTGAATTTGGGAGGGAATCTTTCACAGAATATGCATTAAGACTAGTTTTACTTGAAAAAAAAACTGCACTCATGCCTCGTGTCCTCCAAGCCCCTCAAATATCATTGGGGGAAAAATCGGTTATAGGACATTTCGTCAACGATTTTTTGTCCGCGCACCTGTTTTTTCCAGTAATTTACGTCCACGCGTTTTTTTTGGCATGCGAGTTTTGGTCCACGTGCCAGTTGAGACTCAAAGTTAATTGGCCCACATGCGAATAAAAACGACCATTGCTCACGACGTTTTTAGATGAAAATGTATAATGACTTGGAAGAATGAGGGTTTGCTTGTATTTTTGTTTTGTCTGTTTGGTCCAACGGAGAATAATATATAGTTAAGAGTTTTGGTTAAAATGGGGGAGCGTCAATTCCATGGGACAAAATTCACTAAAACTCTCTACACCTCTTTGGTGTAACAGGACTTTTTTTTTTTTTTTTTTTTTTTTTTTTTTTTTTCTTCAGGGACATTCCCCATCTGACTTTATTCAGAGGACTTAATTATCTTTCAAGAAATTCCCACCTTGTTATACCTGAACCGGATAAACCTCTATATTTGCCTCAGCTAAAGGCTCTTAGATTTGTCCTGTGTACAATAAGTATCTTGATTTATTTTGCGAGGAAAGATCTGTACTTTTAAAGGATGCCTGTCATTCTTAATACGTTCAATTTCGTACAATACTGTGCAATACCTCTGTTGTGAAATAGTTGCCTCAGGCGCCGCCACACGGCGGGCGGGCGGCCAGCGCGAAACGCTCATTGGCGCCTACAAACCTAAGTGGATACTTCAAGCATTGTGCAATGCGTGAAGTATCCACTTAGGTTTGTAGGCGCCAGCGAGCCTCTCGCGCTGGCAGCACCCCGCTCCGCTCTGTTAGGCTTTAATATTTATACTCGCATAGTCAGCGTTTTTTAACTCATGATTTTGAAATGTTTGCACACTCTGTATAGATTATTTTCATTCAAATTGATGGGAAAAAATATGTATCAACTTATCAAAGGAGAATGATAATATGATGTATGTTTTTTAAATATTGGTGTTTCCGTGTCAAATTAAATGATTTCCAAGGCACTTTAATTTTTTTATTTTACATTTTGCGCGTTTACTGTGCTGCAGCGAGGTGCACGCGCAACCAAACGCTCAAAATTTGACGTATTTGACTCTAGAAGATGGATGTGCAAATGGGTTAGAACTAAAGATTGCGTGCTCCTTGGTTTTTTCCCCTATTTTATTCATTTTTGCAGTTTCTGTCGGCACAACTGCGGCTCATTGAGATTAATGTCGCTTGAAAAAGCTTTTACAAATATTTGACACGTTTTAAAAATATAAATGTTTTCAAAATGAAGTAATAATTTCGTAAAAAAAAAAATTTAAAAAAAAATAAAAAAAGTACCTATTGTACATCGAATATTTTAAGGGTAGAAATGAAACCAAGTATTCACCACTGACAATTTAAAAAGATGATTCAAAAGGAGAAAGTAATAACATTTCATTTAGAAAATGAGCAACCATAACAACACCTCTTTCTCTCTCAATTTCTCATTTCCATATTGTCAATATAATTTTACATACCGACTGAAATATAACGCTTGGACCAAGTCACTGTTGCTTATTTTACGTGTGAGCGTAAACTACTGGACAAAAAAGGTGCGTGGACAAAAAATCGTTGACAAAATGTCCTGAAACCGAAAAACCAAAAAATTCAAGGCTCCAGATAGTCATCGGGGGAAAATGGCAAGGATGCTTGGATTTTCTTCCTGTTACCTATAAGGCCAGCTTTTTCGATTGTATTTATCACAGTAAGCGCATTCGCATTGCTAATTTCTTTAAAAAAATGCTGTTTTCTAGCCATTTTCAAACGATTTGCGGGAAGAACATGACTAGATTCATACTCCTTGGGGATTCACTGTCTTCTCAAGTTGCGTTTTGCCTGTCACTTCCCTTCTCTTTTACTCATACCCATGAAATCTGCATTTTCTGAATGAAATCATGAAAAATTGTTTCAAAAATTTGGGCTCTACGCGCGAATCCGCATCGGAAATATCGCGCATTTCTGGCGATTTTGAGATAAAACTTGAGTAATTTCTCTCCTCTTCATCACACAAGGAAATTCGAACTTAGGAGTAGGTATGTAGTATCACCAGGCCCTCCACAAGGGGGGGGGGGATACTGGGTCCCTGGTACCGGGGCCCGTTTTACCCGAGAAAAACCACTACGAATTCACATGCAACCCTTGTTTCGTAAGAAAAAGTGAAAAATTTACCCTAAAAATTTCGCAAAAGATGAATAGATTTTCAGAAACACGCTGGGGCACTATAGAATTCTTCTTAAATTTTCAAAGAAGTATACTTCTTGGAAAATTTCTATCTATTTTCAAGATTTTCAGTACAGAGGGATATTTTTAGTAACTGCGTTTCATTTTCTTCCGTCGTCAGATGCTTAGGGTCTCCACTCTCCAGTCTGGGCATCCTCGACCTCAATGGCTCATGGCTCAACTCCCTTGCCATAGACAAACGAAGGGGGAGTCCAGGGGGGCATGGCCCTCTAAGGACTGAAAATAGTATCATATGCCCTCCTCCCCAAAAAAATAAAAATACAAATTTTCCAGATGTTTTGAATGCAACAGTTCGCAAGTATTTTGTGCTGAAAGTAGAAAAAAAAAACATAATTTTTCCGCAGAAATTGATGGAAATATTCTTTTTGGAAGCTTCAAAATGCGTCCGATTAGTCGTATAAATTCTAAAATTTCTCGGGGGATGCCCCTCGGACCCCCCCCCCTCCTTCGTGCTTGGGGCCCGGACCATAAAACTGGTACCAGGGCCCGAGATGGGATGTGGCGGGCCTGACTGTATTACGCAAACTTGAAGGGAAATCAGACTTTCATCTATCTCAAGTTCCTGACGTTTATGACAGTAATGCTCGCATCGACGTAAAAATCGTGCATTTTCCGCGATAATGAGGTTAAATTTGTTGATATTTGTACCCAATCCTAATCAACCGCCGCCAAATTTGCAATTTTTCGCGATACTCCAGCGATTATATAAAATCATGAAAAGTTTCCTTTAATTCACTTCAATATCACTAAAAATCGCAAATATTCCGGCGGTTGATCGAGATTACAAAGACCAAAATATTTAAACCTCGTTAGTACAGAAAAAGCGCGATTTTTACATCAATGCAAGCATTACATTCATAAACGTCAGCAACTTAGGATATTTTAAAGACTATGTTTTTCCTTCAATTTCGTATGATACCACATATCGATAATGGAAGTACAGAAGTGCGTATCTCGGGAAACAAAACAAAAACTGCTAAAATTCCTCTTTATTAATAGTAGAAGGGTAATAATTCTTAAGAAGAGCAAGAATAAAATGCTTTTTCAGACTCCATCAGCATTTCGAATAATTTCTCAAACTGTTATAAAATATGGGAGAAATGCCGAGATTCGCGTTTACGGCACTAAGAATTGACACCTCTGTGTGCTTCTGTGTTCGAATCACATTATGCTAGCTATACACTCATTTTTATCAGGGCCGGAATCGAAGTGCACAAATAGTTCAAAAGTTCGGGGAATCGGAAAGTTAAATTGCAAATCAAAAATTTATCGGGTCGTAATAATCTCAGAAGTTGCCAAACAATAAGAACGAGAAAAAACCACTAATAAACGTGGCTCGAACTGCTTGCAAGAAGTTCTGGGTTCAAACTATTCTACGAAGAAAACAAGGCCAAAGATTTGAAATTTCATACATACATTAGAGTCGCTTTTACAGCGCGCCCGGGCGCTCTGCGACACCTAATTGCCATTCTCGTCTATCGTCCTAGAGGTCATCTGGTAAATGGCATCTTATAATTTCATCTTGAATGCCACCTATCCACGATTTTTCTGGACGTACTCCAGGTCTCCTCGCAGGGGACACAGGGGACGTCTCCTCCCAAAAATTTCAATTGTATCAAAATTTTGAGCTCTAACGAGTATCAGTACAAGATTTAGGGGGAGAGTGTGTGCAGCCCAAGCAGATGCATTGGAGTATTATCCAGAGGCGTGGCGTGCTTTGCGATATATCGATTGTTCTGCCATTTAAACCTATGGTAAAGAATCGATTATTAAGGTGTTCCCTGCGAACACCCTGATTATCGATCCTTCTCCATAGGTTTAAATGGCATAACAATCGATATATCGCAAAGCACGCCACGCCACGGGTATTATCCTCCTCCCCTCGGCCTCTGTGTTGTACTGATACTCTTTAGAGCTCAAAATTTTGACTCTAATTCAATTTGTGAACTTTTTGGCCTGTTTTCTCCGCAAAATAGTGTAGATCGAGCACTATTTCACCACCTTGTTACAAATGAAGAACTTGAGGCCGTCCTCAATCAAAACTCATCGCGCGAGATAAATATGCGTTCTTTAAATGGACTACATTTTGCAATTAGGAACTATAAGTTCCGGCCCGGTTTAAAAACAATGTATGTGCCATTAGTTTCCCTATGCACATAAGTTTTTTTTTCAGATGAGCCAGAATTTATAGCTCCAAATTACAAGATGCAGTTCAAATATGTGCTCTCCTGCAGATTGTTGTCTATCCGGCGAAATAGACCACTAGACAAGGTACGAAGTTAAGCATTCTGGTTTCTTAACCAAAATTAAACATAGAACACGATTCGTGCAACGAAAATTACGAAAATTGACTCCTAAGCAAGAAATCTAATATTTATTGACCCGCTCTGAAAAGAAAATTTCACTGAATTTTCTTTGTGCTACCGATAAAATTCAGTGAAATATTCAGACAGATTCAACCAACAATTTCTCTGTAGAAAAATAAAAAGGCAGCGGGAATTTTTAAACGTCGCATGGATCTTGTGATCATTTGGCCGGGAGTTGACGATTTATCGAGAGAACCACGCATCACTCATCGACTTAGGATATCGAGAAAAGCATATCGAGAGAGATAAATGGTTGTTCTCTGATTTCAACTGTTCGCACTACCTGGTAGGTTTGCTGCTTATGCTGCAAAATTGAAGGCGAACTCTTAGGTGGACAGTATCTACTAATAATGAGAGATCATGCAAACATGGTTTCATTGTTTCGATCAAAACTTATTATGCGAGATAAATGAACGTTCTACATAAAACTCCTTGCGGTAGGCTTATTGCCTATGCGTGAGATTGAAGGAAAACCTCAAGTGAACGGTGTCAGTGTGCCTATACCTGCCGCGTGCAACGCAAAAACGCCGTAAACGCCATTTTAATTTTTTTGGAAACAATGTAGCATAGTAGAAAAAATTGTGTACCTTGGAACAATGTTCTTATTGAATTCTTTCATAATTACTATCAAGAGCTTAACCTGAAAATTTGAGGTGCATGGGTAAAACAGTTTTTATATAAAGTATTAAGTTCCAAGAAACGCGGGAAAATCTTGACGGATTCACGACGTTCTTGCTCAGCACGGCAGGTACGGAAACTGCGGACTGATTATTGAAATTGATGGACAAAGCTATAGACAAAGAAGACATAGGGGTATAAAGCAATCCTATTGGTTGAAATGGGTGGTTCTCATAGACTGAGGGGGAAAATGATAGACTAACTGTCGGGTCTCTCGTGGGTTGCCGTTAGTTAGTCTATTACCTACCTTCTTTGTCCATTGAAACCACCCGCTTCTACCAATAGGATCCCTCCAAATCCTTTTTGTCTTCTTTGTCTATTGCTTTGTCTATCAATTTCAATAATCAGCCCGCTGAAAGAATCGGTATTTTTACAGTGATTTTCCAGATCCATCCCAATAATTCAGAACCTCCTTATCCTTTAGTACCTTCAAATGACAAAATAAAAACATTTCGAAAATTCGAGGAACGCGCGAATCGTGACTAAAATTATGTAGCCATGAAGATCGACACTCCCTTGGAGAAATTTATGAATTTTTTTCTTCCAATTTTCTAGAGCATCGCAATCGCGATTTCATCAAACTGAAAATCAACTGGCTGCACAGTCAGTAGCAATTTAGTGGGTAAGTACTGCAGTAAGAATCAATGCGCGAGGGATTGCATACTTTCTAGGCTGTCTTTTTAAAACACGCAATATAAGTACTGCCGTGTTAAGGAAAAACGCCGTATGAACATTCGAGAGTTGTCAAATTTCTTCCGATGTAATGTGTATTTTCGAAGAAAATTATGCATATTTTTCCTTCAAATTTTCGGGACTTTGGGTGAAATTGCAAACAGAATTATCCGAAAAATTGGAAGGAAAATATTCATAAGTTCACCAGGAAATTCGTGTTTTTTCAAAGGAAATTTGGCAACGCCTGAGGCTCATACGGCGTTTTTCCTTAGCACGGCAGAATACTTCCGAGCCACCCTAAAAAAACAGTAATCTCCGGGTTTTCCAGACCTGTAGACACCCTGATCTAGGGAGAGCGGGCCCAGCTGGAGAATACCTCTCATCGATAGCCGGAAAAATTAATCGGCAGAAAAAATGTATGAAGTCGATACTCAAATCGCGTCAGTCCAAACTCTGTATTAAGAAAGAACGCCTTATGAGCCTTTGGGCGTTGCCCAAGCTCATAAAGTAAAACGGGAATTTCATGGGAAATTTGTGATGACCCCCCCTCCTCCCCATTTTCTAACGAATTGTAATCGCGATTTCATCAAAATTTTCTAAATATTTCAAGGAAAAATATTCATACCATACCTAACCACGAAATAATATCAATATTATCGTGATACGCACTTTATTTATTTGTGGAACGACGCAGTTCATTTAGAGACTTTCTCTGTCTTTCTTTACCCCGCCCCTTTTCTAGCTCTGAATTTTTCTTCTGTTTCACTGCTACGGATTCGTCTCTGAAATAATTCATTTCCGTGTTCCACAGTCCAAAGTTCAATAGTCTTTCATTGTTTTGCAACCCCGAGGGTTCTTGACCGGACCGCCAAAGAAACAAATCAGGGGATTTTTATGTCCTGCTTACAATACGGAGCTCCTTTCTATTGTTTTGACACGTGAGGTCCATCACCAACCTCAGTAAAACAAAGGACCCTTACGCACACCTGCTGGCTAATGATGTTTACAATGAAATGTCCCTTCCTAAAGTTCCGTGAAGCTCGGGTCTCCTGGCACTGGAAAACAAGGAAAGTTCTGGAACTACGGGTCAGTAAGGGGTGGTGAGGGGGAGGGGGTGGGATTGTTTGTGGTGGTTTACAAACAAACAGGTCACGAGCTTATAAAAGAAAAACCCCTACCCTAAATTTTAGTCAGTTTGGGTTCAGCAAGCGAAGAAGTTCAATGGGTGAGCAGGTCAGTGGGTCAGTGGTGTTGTGTTGTAGTGGTACAGTGCATTCAGATACCGGAATCGCAACACCTACGGTACAGTTTCTAATCCGTGAGTACACCGTATGATATCTCATTCATAACTCAATACTGTCATAAAATTTAAAGTTTAAAATACATATCCTCTAAAATTTAAAAATCTATTTTTTAATTTTTTTTTTTTTCATTTCAAAATTTTCATCTTTTAAATCAGATTTTAAATTTTTACTTTTTAAATTTTCAAATTTGTATTTTTCAATTTGATTTTTATTTTAACGGTTCACATAATTTTTTTTTTTCAATTTATTCATACTCAATAGATAAATAGTACATATATATTACTACGACTACTACATACTTACTGCTCCTCATACTATGCTTACTACACTTACATACTTATAAACTTATATACTTACTGTACTTACTAAATTTACTACACTTACTTTATACATACTACTACTATATTCATAGTATATATACTACTGATCTATCGAGTATGAAAAAATTGTTAAAACTGATGTTAAACATTAACATGAAAATCAAATTGAAAAATAAAATAACTCCAATACTCTAAAATTTACTCTTTCTCTTTTTTTTAGTTTTTTGAACTCTAAAATTTAAAAGATAAATATTTTGAAATAACAGAAAAAAAATTAAAAATTTTAAAATTCAGAAATAGAGTTTTTAAACTGTAAAGAATATAATTTTTTTCTCTTAAACTGGGTGTTTCCCCCTCTTTAAAGTGATTCGATGGACGCCATATTTTGTATCAGAACGACGTGCGATATATCGCATCGTATTGGCTCTTTTTTTCAGCCACTAATCATTTTTCTCGAATTTTGAGATCGCAATTCTGTTGTCAGGAGACTAACGCACTCCTTTACCAATCTTCACGAAGAAATTCAACGTAATAAAGGCATGGTTTTTTTAGAAAGAAAACATCGCACTCGATACTGATGTCGAAACTGCACTCGAATGCTATACTTTCTCTCTATGAAACCACTCCTTTATTACGTTGAATTTCTTTGTTAAAATTAGTTAGTGAGTGCTTCAGTCTCCTGACAACAGAATTGCGATCTCAAAATTTGAGAAAAATGACGAGTAGCTGAAAAAAATGGAACCAATTGATGCGATATATCGCCTGCCGTTCTGACACAAAAGATGGCGTCCATTGAATCACCTTAAACGCTCTCATTTTCTTCAATTTTCTGAATTGACAAGAGATGCGGTTAGATTAGGAGGGTATGGATTCGATCGACATGAATCGATCGAAAAATGAAAACGTGAACCGATCGATATGAATCGATCGACACCGATTCGATCGACAAATTATGAAAAGACAGGTGTCGATTCGATCGACATGAATCGATCGAAAATTTCGAAAATTCGAAAATTCGATCGACAGTTAATTTAAAAACATCCTTGTTCGATCGACATGAATGAAAATAAAAAAAAAAAAAAAAAAAAAAAAAAAAAATGAATGGATCGAAAAATGAAAACGTGAATCGGTCGACACCGATTCGATCGACTCACGGCTTTTGTCGATCGACTCAAGGGTTTGTCGATCCATTCACGGCTTTGCCGATCGACTCACGGGTTTGTCGATTGATTCACGGTTGTCGATCGATTCACGTCTTCATTTTTCGATCCATTCATGTCGATCGAATCGACAAGGGTGTTTTTAAATTAGCTGTCGATCGAATCGGTGTCGATCGATTCATGTCGATCGAATCACGTTTTAATTTTTCGATCGATTCATGTCGATGGAATCGACACCGGCTTTTTAACAACTTGTCGATCGAATCGGAGTCGATTGATTCATGTCGATCGGTTCACGTTTTCATTTTTCGATCGATTCATGTCGATCGAATCCATACCCTCCGTTAAATAAGAAGCAATTTTGAGAATTTTGATCACACGGAAAAATGATTGACTGCGTTTTTATTTTTATCTCGAATAACAAATTAGTTTTGCTCTCTGTGTTAATTCTTTGCTTTCATTTTTTTCAGATTAGTATGAAACGAACACAGTAAAAGCTATTCCACCTTGTTTCATTTAGTGGTTTTTTTTGCTTTTTTGTTTTTTTTTGTGTATACCTTAAACTATTTTTCTTCTTTTTGCATGGTTTCAGACTGGTAGGAAATGAACACATTGAAAACTGTTCAACTTAGTTTCATTTTGCGTTTTCCATTCCGTAGGCCTTAAACTAATTTTCTTTCACTTATCTTTTTTTTTTCAGATCGGCAAGAAACGAACACAGTGAAAGCTCGTATTAATTCATTCCATTTTGTTGTTATTGTTTTATTTCAGACTTTTGCTTCATACTATTTTTTTTCTTCAACTAGTCCTCCATTCATCTTTGATTAATATTCCCCTCCACTCCATTTGCAGTTGAATTGCATTTTATAATATTGGGAACTACCAATTGGACGTATTACCGCCGAACGGAACTATGTGCATTATGACTTGAGCCCTATCATGTATATATTTTTAGAAGTCTCAGGGCTCATGTCTTAATGCATATAGTTCCGTTTGGCAGAAATACGTCCAATTCCGACTCGACGACAAAAGCACCTACCTGCATAGAGAAACTAATGAAACATAAGTTATTTCTAAAATGCAAAAGAATGTTCTTTATTGAAAAATGTAATCCAATTGCAGGAATCAAAAAGTTGCATTTTGATTATTGAATTGCACATTAATTCTTTTTAGTGTTGTAAATATTAACATAGATTTTGGCATATTTTATTAGGAAATACCAAGACATTTTTAGTCACTCTTCAATTTAAAATCACTTTAAATTGACTAATTAGTTGCTCATGGAACAAATGACGGAAAAAAAGACAAAAGTAAAAATTAGCTACATTTCAAACCGAATAAGTACGTAATTTTGCATTTGCATAATAGAGGTTATCAGTCTTATCAAATTGATTTTACATGAAAAAAACTACTTTTCCACTATTTATTTTTAAGTTAGGTTAAGCTCCAACTAATTATTCTTTTTTTTATTTCTTAGTTTGTTTCAGGTCTGCAAAAAACGAAGAAAATGCTCCGCATGATGAGCATTGAAGACGGAAGTATTGCCCTCCAAAATGTGTACCTATTTGTCCTATCGTATACTAACTTGAAAGCCCTCAGTTGTGGAAAGAGATTTGAAAAGTATTTGCCAAATCCTTTTAGTTCTGCATAGTTCTCGTAAGATACTATCGAACAATACTGTATTCATCTGTAAGTAATTGGACTGAATTATGCAAAAGGAGTTATCTTTTTCGGTTCATTGTAGAAAAGACATAAATGCCATACATTTTCCTAAATGAGCTGTAAAAGATAGTCTCTTTTCGCGCAATACAGTTCAGTTACTCTACAGCTGAATGCAAACTTGTAATCAATGAGAAAAACAAATCCATAACGAAACAAACGTGGCCCGGACTGTGCGTAAATATTGCTGCGTTCCCACAATTTTGCGGGGAAAACAAGGCCGAAAAGTTATAAAAATCATAAATTCTTTTGGGCCTTGTTTTCCCAGCAAAATAGTGAGGACCCAGCTCTATATTGTTACCCTTTTGCAATTAACGCTGCATGATATTGCTATGCATTACGGAACTGCAATTTGAAGTTGAAAAAATAATACCTAAAATTTGGATAAATTTTGGCATGGTCCCTTGGTTAAAATTTGGACAAGAGATAAATGGTCGTATGCACGTTAAAAGGAAGTATGTTGCATGCAAATGCCGTGCAAAATAGTTCCTTTTAGCATGAATAAGTCCAGCTTAATAATGGATTATAATTGAACAGAACTTTAATGTGTGGATGAGGGATTAAGTAGAAATGTAGAAGCCAGGTTCTTCTTTTGTTGCTAATCATACTAATAATTCTTGATTTTCCTTGTTTGTTTCAGATGCGGCTGAAGAAACGGGCTTTGGGGGGAGGTATCGCTGAGGGGGGAGGTTCCCGGGGAAGGGGGGTTCGTAGGGTTGGGAAGTATCGCGGAGTAAGGATTCCCAGGGGGGAGAGTCCCGGGGAAAGGGGGGT
>NW_017547203.1:143289-195888 GCF_001854935.1 Bemisia tabaci | reverse complement strand
AAAAAAAAAAAAAAAAAAAAAAAAAAAAAAAAAAAAAAAAAAGGGAGGAGGTGGGAAAGGAACCCGGGCGCCGGGCGCCGGAAGCCGGGGTTGGGGCCGACCGCCGCCAACGTACCAGGATCATCGTCAACGTACCAGGATCATCGTCAACGTACCAGGATCATCGTCAACGTACCGGGATCATCGTATTTTTTTCTTTTTTTTTTCTTTTTTTTTCTGTTTCAGGTGCTGCTGCTGGTTCCCGCAACCGAAGGTAAGATACCGTTTTATTTCTCCTCGCTTCTAAACAAGGGTTGTAATCGTTAATCAGTTTTAGAGGGCATTACTTCCGTCTTAGGGAAGAGGGGCAGAGCTGCTTTTTAGCAGAATCAAAAACGGCATGGAGCAGAGGAAGCTGGAGCTGCGTTAATGTTGGTAAGTGTTTTATTTTGTTTTCTCTCTCTCCCCCCCTCCCCCCACCGTGGATTAGGGCTCATGGCGACACCACGTTAAAAAAAACGCGCCGCAAGCTCTACCTCCGGGAGCAGCATCGTATCTTTTACCTGATCAGACTCTCCTAAGGTGGTGTGGAAACGAGCTTTTCAAAAATTGTTTCCCAATTCCTTTTTCGAGCTGTGGATTATCACTTCTGGCCATAAAAATGAAAAAAAAAAAAAAAAAAAAAAAAAAAAAAAAAAAAAAAAAGTAACGTCAAAACCTGAGAATCTTTTTATTAAACCGTGCGAAACGGAAATTTTCAGGTGAAAGCCACACAATCTGAAGAAGTGTGAATTTTCTTTTGTACATGGAGAGCAGCAGAAATTCAAAACCTGGTAAGTGCCATCAGGTGTTGCTATAATTGTGTATCAGTATCTAATAGACCAAATTTAGAGAAAGTTTCCTCATGAAAATGGAGGCATTTAAGATCTTTTACGCTGAGGAGCGAAATGCATATTTTAGCAACAACCCGGTTTTGAATTTCCACTCGGCATGTATGTATGGCTAAATACGGAAAGACGTATTTCAATTTTAACGTTTAAGAAACCTCCAATTATATTTTATTCTCTGCGATTATTACTAATCAAAATGTTTCCTTGAATTTTTCTATGATTCACTTAGAATATATGATGATGAGACTGTTTGTTGGTTTTCATTCAAAAAATAAAAATGATGGGAAACTTATCGTCGCAAACTGAAAAACGCATTTTTCGATTTCAGCCATCAAAATGTGGCCGTCAACTGGGAAAGGAACCGTGGTTGACGGAAACAAATTTTTTTGGTAGGGCGATTTTTGTGGAGTTGAGCGAGGACTTGAGTACTCCTTCAACCTGGCGGTATGCAATTTTAGTTACTAGTCACCGCTGGTTGCTTGAACTTCGATTTGAAGGCGTTTTATCTGCGGCTTGCTTTTCCGCGTGACGAGGAACTAAAAAATTCCCACTACCCACTCAAAGCAGAGGGTAAGTGTGAACCTCAATCCCACGCGCCTAACAATTGTAATATTTTTCTTTCACCAATATTATTTACCACATTAATGTATTATCGTGTTGTCTAAACCAAAAATTGAAAATTTCATGCAAGCGGAATCTGAACAGTTCTGTTCAATGATGTAATATCTATAATTCGCAATAAGCCATGTAAACTGAGAAACAGCAATCTAATTTCAATTGCGATGCTCGGAAATTTCATGCTTTTCTCGGCCTGCAACGATGCGGCTTTTTCTTTGGGAAAAGAGTAGACGTAATTTCCTGAGAATGTCTACGATTTTGACTCTATGAATACTCTCTGCATTAAAATTGACTCAATTTCACTTCAAAAAATAAAGTAGAAAAAAAAAATGACAATTCGTAAAATAAACTAAAAATAACAATTCATTAAATGAATGAAAAATGAAAATTCAAAATAAAATTTCTGAGAGTCTGAGGATGGACATAAAGAACCAGGCCCCGAGTGAGGGATGAAACCTTCAATGCAAATGGGCCAAATGGCAACCTTGCAATGGGCAGAAGACGGTCTGGATCCGAAAAAAATGATTCAATTCTTTAACTTTTTCCACGACGGTGTCTTATAATTAATTATTCAAGTGTGAGTCCTCAAGGTCTCCGAGCAGCTCTTTCATGGAGCCCCGTCAAGGTCACATTTACTCCTTTTTCATTCATGAATCTGAGGACAGGAATGTTCCGTTACTATCAAGCACGCATCCCATTCGACGGACTCAGTAGGTTGTCCTTGTCAGTTGTCTTGTCGCCGAAAATGAATGGCATAGCGCCTGGCTGCGCACCAGGTTCATTTTCAGCGCGCCGGGTAAAGCTGTGTGTGTGCGCACCGCAATGAATGTAGGTGTAGATGGTTGCAGCAACGTTTCCGAAGGCCGGCTGTAGAGCTGTTATCGGGATCTCTGTGTGTGCCCGTAGCGCGCACCAGATGTGCTCATTAGCCAATAGGAGCGCGGCTGGCGAGTCAGTGTGGCCTCTTTAGTCCATTCCTTTTACGGCAGTGCCAACAATGTACCGACACTAGTCGATCGGTGTCCGTCTCACGGTCTGAGGGCGTTGTCAACCTGTTGCGTTAAATTTTGGCAATTTCGGGATTCAAAAAGTGTATTTTCTGTGATAAATGTCGGTTATCTAAACTTCTACCTTCGGATTTTGTGCTTCGTCTCGCGGTTCTAGTGCAATCAAGTGTCAAGTGAAGGAGTGTGCGTGTGCCCCTTCTGTATCATTTCTGGCCCAAACCTTTTCTAATTTCGTGCGTTTTGTTATCAAATGGCTTTTCATGTGCGTTTTTGAGTCATTCTTTGCTCATGATTTCCGTCACATACCTGATTCTTTCACCACGATGTGAATTTTCGCGGTGTGCGCCCATCAGTGTAGCAAATCTCAAGTAGCCTTGAGATAACCTATTCTCGGAAGTGCAGTTGTTCTGTTGGTGTGTGAATTAAAAATCTCCAGAGCCATGGCCAATGGAATGTTGGTCGGAGATGGATCGTGGAATCTGAAAGTGTTTGTCACAGATTTACAAACTGAAAGATGCCTCCGTGTGAGAGGAGATGTCCATATCGGAGGTGTCATGTTGCGATTAGCAGAGGAGCTAAGTAAGTCGAACATATCATTATTTCTACAGTAGATTTACAGGACTTAACGCTCAGTTAATGCAGTGTTTAGATTGTATTAGGGTATTATAGGGCACCTTTGCACCATACTTTTATTGACATCTCGGGGACACCAATCAGAGCTCACGCATCGTATGTTGAGACAAACGTCAATCTCCGACTAGCTCTGAATTCGCACCACTCAACAGGTTAATACATGTAGTCAGGTGGCACCACTGGTGAATGGTGACATAGACAATACTTTGACGTTCGTCTCAACATACGATGCACGAGCTCTAGGGCGCTGTTCTCAGTGCCTTATTTGGATGAGATTAAACGGAACATTTTTTTATCTACTGAAACTAGAGTGAATGGAGAATTTAAGTCAATTCAGATTGTGCAGCACACAATTAAATTATGCAAGAATTTTGCAAATGCGTAGAACACGGGACTCTTGCTTTGAAGATACTGTTCTTGTAAGCCATTAGAAGCAGCACTAGACCTTTTGCATCGTATAATACGACAAATGTCAATCTCTGAGTAGCTCCGATTCAGCACCACTGAGTAGGATGATACATGCAGTCAAACAGCAATATTGAATGTACAGTGACATTAACAATACTTGACTTTGGTCCTAATATTCAATGCACAAACTTTAATACACCATGAGGCACAATGCAATCACCCACCATGAGCTAATAATCTTTAGAGGCAATTTTTACCAACGGTGTAAGTTGGCAATCACATATCTTGTTTGCGGTGTCTGAAAATCTCTGCCTCTGTGTTATTTTTTTAAAGGACAGTAAATTGACATCATTCCTTGAAGTTTTTGCAGAATTTTCTTCGCACAAAGAAGAAAAATCGCGGCAGTTTTAAGAATTGCCGTTGAGTAGTTTTCCGTTTAAAAATAAAGTATGACGGGAAGTCTCCGACATCGGAAACCGAGCTATGTGATTGCCGACTCACACCGTCGTTATGCTATTCGAGATCTTTCTAATCTTATCAGCATCTTGCCCAGAATATTGACGGTGTAAGTTGGCAATCACATAACTTGGTTATCTCAAACTTCTTGTCATACATTTAAGTATTTTTTAAACGGTAAACTACTCAACGGCAATTCTTTAAAATGGCAGTGAATTTTCTTCTCTGTGCGAAGAAAACTCTGCATAAACTTCAAGGCTTGTTGTCAATTTGTTCTCCTTTATAAAAATAACATAGAGTGCAATGACAAAGAGGCTCCTCTAGCCAGCTCCAATCTTTCCCTCTCTGAAGCGGGATAGACGCTTGCTACTATTTACGTGTGTAAGGTGTGAAAAGGAAAAGAGGATCTGATGTCATTTGTCATTTGTTTTTGCATGCTGAGGTATCGGGGGAGAGATCCTCTTTTAGTAACTGAATTTTCAAATGCCTACTTGTCAGATGCGTTCTTAACCCCTATAAACTGACCACCAGGTCATTACAATGGTCCTGGCAGAGGAGTATTAAATTGCCTTGCCGAGGCAAGTTGCATGCTGAAAGTCGTGGGTAACTAGGTTTTGCGCAATTAAATTTCTCAGCATTCTGGCTCCGAGAGCCACTGAGTCACTGGCCCTCTTGCTTTATTGTTTTGACACTGTGATCAATACCATGTTGGCATGTAATGGTGGCCGAATGTCTTCATTTTATTCAGTCTCGTTATGTCAGCTTCTGCTTTTCAACTTAGCAGCTTATTGCATTTAACAAAGTGTTTTTTTGTACTCAGTTGCTGTTGTCTGACGTGCTGTGCTCCCTGGGTTGCACATACTTAATTTCTCATGATCTCAGTAATAGTAGAGTGCAAGATATTTTGAGTCTTTTGCATCTTCGCACTATGGTGCTATTCGACTTTTACCTAAATGATCAAAAGTCATGTGCTATTCTATTTTAAATAAATAAATGTAACGTATTAAAAATTAATGGAAGCAACGTGCCGCTTATAGTTCTCTGCTTAAAACATGACATTTGAATAGAAGCCAGGCCATGCTGTTAGTTACGCTGTTTTTGGTTAAGTCTGGTCATTCTGCTAATTGAAGCGCTCGGTGGTGGGTGCAGAGAGGGAATTTCTTGGTTGCTGTTTCTAGGAATCTCCGCTATAACATTGATTACAATTATAAAACAAATGGTATGGCATTCGTTGATACTTTCACTGAATTTTCTTCATAATTTACAACGCTACAAGTAAAAAATTTCAGAAAATTTTCTGAATAGTTTTCTCTCTAAAATATAAAATAGCAGAGAAGATTTTGAGACACCGCAAGCTAGAAATTCTCTTTCTGCACTGAACGTCTCAATTCCATAACTATCACCGAAATGGAGAAGTTTAACTGCATTCCGTGCCATCGCCTTAAATGGAAGTGAAAATTGCTAGGTACTCAATTGGGATAGGTCAGATTTTATTTTTTTTCGTATTTTTAGCTTCCTCTTACCCCTCCTATCTTTGGTTTTCCATCCGTCTTCCAACCGAGGCCGATTATTTTTCTCTCCTCTTCCGTATGCGAGTTTTTACCTTATTTAGCTGCATATATCACACTTACACCCCGTTGGTGAAACGACTCCGTCCGGAGACAGGAAAAACGGAGGACTTTTTTACATGACGGACGTGAGCTCTGGACTCAAGTACTGCTTTCTTCAGAGTAACAATTGTAACATGGCAAAAATGAGGTCCTCCTTCAATATCTAGGTGACGTGTGGAAACTTTTCTGGGGGTTCCACCAGCCCACCATTCACTTACTCCCCTCGCGGAAATCGGCTAACATTACCTTATCATTCTTTCCGTATCAAGAACTGAGAATATGCCTACTTACACAATATTTGGACCATATTTTGGAGCTCGGAACTACGTCTCTGGCTCATCTGAGAAAGAATTTTTGTGCATACATACGTTTAGATGGACTTGAAGCGCGTGTGGACTTTCTAGGCGATCATTGAAAGTAAGTCGCAATCGGTCCGGTCCATTCTGCCGTGCTAAAGAACGCCGCGCCGTATACGCCTTCAGGCGTTGCCAAATTCTCGTTGACAGATTACGAATTTTCGGGAAAATTCGTCAATACTTTTCTTCCAATTTTTCAGTGAATTTCGTTCGTACTTTGATCTAAAGTGTCTGGAAATTTTTATGGGAAATATGCATGACTTTTCTCAAAAATGATTATTTTTTGAGACGAAATTTGGCAACATTCGAAAGTCGATACGGCATTTTTCCTCAGGACAGGAGCCGGCGCGGCGGTTCCGGTGTGTGGTCGGCGCGGCGCACGGTGGATCGAGTCAATTAGAGAAGTCGGACATGAAATTTTTAACTAAAATTGCAAATTTTGACGTTTATTTCGTCACATTTTAGATTTTAAGTAGTGTTTCTGAAAGTAAATTTCACGAGGGAAGCAATGAAACCACTTTTAAGACCTCAAAGCTTTGTAAGAACAGAGTTATAAGCGTTTAAAGTTTTCGAATTTTGTCCGACCTCTTCTATTGACTCGATCCACTGTGCGGCGGCGGACGGGCGTGTGGGCCGAGGTGTTCCACTTGGCCAATGCCTCCAGTGGCGTGGCGTGCTTTGCGATATATCGATTGATCTGCCGTTTGAACCTATGGAAAAGGATCGATAAACTAGGTGTTCCTTAAAAGTCGATTCTTTACCATAGCTTCAAATGAGGAAATATCGATAATGGACCATTGACGCGAATGCCTGTCGTCGGAACTCGGAGGCTGGAAATCATAAAACCGAATTTGAGGCTTTTTTTTTTTTTTTTTTTTTTTTTTTTTTTTTTTTTTTTTTTTTTTTTTTTTTTTTTTTTGGGTTTATATTGTATTTTATTCGACAAATATTGTATACATGATCGTAGAAAAGCCTTATACATTAAATGACATTTTCACGAACTACTAGTCTCCGATATTAAAGAATCAAAGACAATTGTTTCAGCTCACTAAAGACGTTCTTAAAATATACATTTTTACAGATAGTAAGAATTTTATCATGGATGATGGCCGCTTTATAAATATGCTCTGCATTTTCTGTCACTCGTGTTTGACAAATCTTTTTTTTTTTTTTTTTTTTTTTTTTTTTTTTTTTTTTTTTTTTTTTTTTTTTTTTTTTTTTTTTTTTTTTTTTTTTTTNTTGACTCGATCCACTGTGCGGCGGCGGACGGGCGTGTGGGCCGAGGTGTTCCACTTGGCCAATGCCTCCAGTGGCGTGGCGTGCTTTGCGATATATCGATTGATCTGCCGTTGAACCTATGGAAAAGGATCGATAAACTAGGTGTTCCTTTAAAGTCGATTCTTTACCATAGCTTCAAATGAGGAAATATCGATAATGGACCATTGACGCGAATGCCCGTCTCGTCGGAACTCGGAGGCTGGAAATCATAAAACCGAATTTGAGGCTGGATATCTGGTATGCGCTGAGGGGGCGAGCTGAAGCGGATTGCGTAGGTGGATCGGACGTGGATCATGTGGGATCGTGGGTACCGTGTGAATGCGCGATCTGGAACAAAATTAAGGTGATTCGATGGACGCCATATTTTGTGTCAGAACGGCATGCGATATATCGCATCAATTGGTTCAATTTTTGCAGCTACTCGTCATTTTTCTCCAATTTTGAGATCGCAATTCTGTTGTCAGGAGACTGAAGCACTCACCAATTTTAACAAAGAAATTCAACGTAATAAATGCGTGGTTTTTTTAGAGAGAAAACATCGCATTCGAGTGCAGTTTCGATATCAGTATCGAATGCGATGTTTTCTCTCTAAAAAAACCACGCATTTATTACGTTGAATTTCTTTGTTAAAATTGGTAAATGAGTGCTTTAGTCTCCTGACAATAGAATTGCGATCTCAAAATTGGAGAAAAATGACGAGTAGCTGCTAAAATGGAAACAATTGATGCGATATATCGCACGCCGTTCTGACAAAAAATATGGCCTTCATCGAATCACCTTAAGCTATATCCGCGCCCTCCAGTCCATGCCGTTTTATCCTCTTTGCATTCACCGGAAAGAAAAAACACATTGGATCTAGAGTCCAGACTCTTGAAAATATTGACAAGAAAAAATCCTCTTCATTCAATTGGATTTTTGCTCGAATCAAAACGAAATCCGCTTAAATTAAGTGGCTTGGTTCTCGATTTAAGCTAGATTCTGATTGAATCAAGAGTACTTTTTCTTGTCGATGTTTTTAAGAGTCTGGACTCTAGATCTAATGTGTCTTTTTTCCAGTGTTATTGTCAAAAGAACTCGCCTCTATTTATCGGTTTCGTGAATCTCTTGCTGGAATCGCGTATTAGCGGTTTTTTTTGGTAAAACTAAGGAATCTTTCGGTAATGGGTCCGTTGCGCTGGTCTCAGAATCATGTTTTTATGATTGATTCTTGTAGCCGAGCTAAGAATAATAAGATCTGTCCGAACAGCTACTCTCTATTTTCAGTATTAACCGAGCCATGGCCTTTTGAAAAATTCGGTTTATGACGTCATCCACCGCGGTAGCGACACCTTTGGTTTCATCCACCTTGCTTTCATCAGTTAGGGAAACACACATTTGCGTTGGTTATTCAACGTAAAACTCGGATGAAAGCAAGGGTGTCACTACCGCGGTGGATGACGTCAGAAACCGAATTTTTCAAAGCGTGATATCTCGTTTTATTCTGAACGCAGAGTTGCTTTTTGGACGAATCTTGTTATTTTTAGCCGAGCTACAATGATCAAGCATCAAAACACGATTCTGAGGCCGGCGTAACTGACTCATTCGAATAATGAAACAAAAGAGCTTCCGTCAACTTCTACTGAGAAATCCTCGGTTTGAAGGAGTAGCGTGAACAACACGGATTCATGGAAAGTAAAATGACCCTCCTGACCAGATGCTCTCTTCCCCTCTTACCCCGCTTCCCGATTATCCCTTAGACTCCCTTCCACGGGGTCCTGAAGCATGAAATCCAGGCATCTGGATTCTGGATGCTTCACTCATAAACCTCCGAATCTCGGACGATGCTTCCTTCTTGCGGCAGGTCTTGAGTGTCTTGAGTCGGGAGAGTTCCCAGGAAATGCGTACTTTATCGAAGGAAATTCGGCAATATCTGAGAGCTATTAAGGCATCCATACGCGTGACCTGATTTTAAGCTTTGTATGCGGGGCTTGGAGGACAAGGCGCTTAACTGCAGTTTTTGCCATTTCGAAAAATACGTGTTTGAAGTCGCGAAATTACATGTAGGTATCCTTATGGCGGTAAGAAAGTTCTAACTGCCGTTTTGATGCTTAAGAGTTGGAATTCGGAAGCTTATTTTTCACAGAATATGCATTGAGACTATTCCGACTTTTACTGGAAATCGTTTATATCTCACTTTTTTTTTTTTTTCAAAAACTGCACTTGTGGGCCTTGTCCTCCAAGCTTCTCATATATATTTTTGACTTTTTTCGTCAAGAAGATATCCTTAGGAATCAGTAATAAAATCGATCATGTATCAATCAGGTTTCTGCTTGGTATGATCGATTTTTTCCTAAGCTTAAGTATTTTTTTACTCCCTGTGTATTCTTTTTCTATCGCTTTGTCTATCAATTTCAATAATTAGCCCGCAAAAGAATGCAGAAACATTTCTCGAGTACATAATGCACTAGATTTTCTTGCCGTCCTCGGGAGTGCGTAATGCTGTAATGGGATTGGAATTTTCCGGGTGTTCTCGGCCGTGCTGCACTCTCCTGCGCTGACATTTTAAATGTCACGTTCCGCGACTACGCGCGGTCGGCTTTCGCTGTCTTGACTTTACAAACACAAAAGAGAATTTTCTTTGTCCCAACGTGTTAACTTGAAAGATTCGAGAGTCTCCCTAGCTTTTCTTCTGGCGCACGTTCCTCCAAACATCCCTGAGGGAAACCTCCCCGTACCAGGATCCCAAGTGTTAGGAAAAGCCAATCGGAAAACTGACGGGAAAAGCCAATCGAGAAACTGTCTAAATCGGAGACAAGGGACCCTCAATCGAGGGGCTTGGAGGACAAGGCGCATAAGTGCAGTTTTTGAAAAAATTGAGATTTTCATGAACTCAACTAAAACTAATTTGAAAGTATATTCTGCGAATAATTCGCAGCTAAAATCCAACTTTAAAGCATGAAAAAGTGAGTTTAAACCTCTTTTCCCCATAAGTTTCCCGCTTGTAATTTTAAACTTTAAACGCATGTTTCTTGAAAAAGCAAAAACTGCACTATGCGTCTTGTCCTCCTAGCCCCTCATTCGTGTCTTTAGTTTCCGTATGTAGATAAGTAGGTATGCTTTTTGAATAAGCTAAAAATATCAGTCATTTGTTGTAAAATGCAGTCCAAATGTCGAAAGCCTTTGCTAGCTTTGGCGCGTTTTTGCCGTCGGTTTGAATAGGAAAGAGAAATGTTTCAATCTGAAGCTGGTTTACCGGTTCACGCTTAAGTAATGATTCAATTTATGTCCTAAGCCTCTCGAATAGCTCATTGGAGACGAAGTTGAGAATTTTTCGATCCAAGTTCAGAGCGACGAGGATCGAGCTTTTCCGGGTTTTCCTTCGTCGGCACGCGCACGAGCGAGTTGAAGTTATCGCATGGAAGCTCAATAGTGCCGTCCTAAGGAAAATGGCCGTATGAGCCTCCAGGTGCTGCCAAATTTCCTTTAGTAAATCACGAATTTTCGAGAAAATTTGTAAATATGTATTTTCCCTCCAATTTCTCAAATGATGTTGTTCGCAATTTCGCCGAAGGTTCCTAAAAATTTGAAGGGAAAATATCCGTAGCTTTCCTCAAAAATAAACATTTCATCGAAGGAAATTTGGCAACTCTCGAATGTTAATACGGCGTTCTTCCTTAGCACGGCAGAATAGTTCTATGCTGTCGTGCTAAGGAAAAACGTCGTATGAACATTCGAATGTTGTCAGATTTCCTCTCAGCATATATTTACTTTTAAGGAAAGTTACGAATATTTTTCATCGAAATTTTTAGATTTCTTAGATCAAATTCCGAGAAAAATTCCGTGGAAGATCGGGCTGAAAGCATCTGCGAATTTCCCTGAGAACTCGTGAGTTGCCAAAGGAAATTTAACAAGGTCTGAAGGCTTATACGCCGTTCTTCCTTTAACATGGCAGTATGACATGAGCAGTAAACTTTCGACTTTGCACCGCGAGTGTTTCTGTCATCGTTTTGATTTGGTTTTGCTCCGACTGCCGATCGCACACGCAGAGGGCAAAGTCAATCTTGGCCAGTAATGTGCCAATGACCTCGGCGTGACGCAATGAAAAATCCTGCCTGATTTCTTTCCTTTATGAAAGAAATTTCGGCTACGGCTGAAGGGTCATACGGTGTTCTTCCTTCGCACAGCAGCTTTAAAGCATGTGCTAATCGCGGTTCATACATAAATGCTCTCAAAGCTCTTCTCCATACTAGGGTAGTGTGATTATGACTGTTGGCAGGGTTACCATAGTCAGGGAAAACCTTGAAATGTCAGGGATAATGACAAATATGTCAGGGAAAAATCGTCAAATCACCTTCATTTTCTTAAGTCAGTGGGTTTGACGTTTCGGACAACTTATTTTGCATGAAAACTATTCTGCCCTGCTTAGGAAGAACGCCGTATGAGCCTCCAGACGTTGCCAAGTTTCCTTCGATAAGAACCGTATTCTTGGGAAAATGGCGAATATTTTTCCCCAAAATTTTCAGACAATTTTGCTCACAATTTAATGTAAAATATCTGAAAATTTCAAGGAAAAATATGCATGAATGTCGTCAGGAATACATGTTTTATCAATGGAAAATGGTGAATATTTTTTTCCAAAATTTTCAGACGATTTTGCACACATTTTAATGTAAAATATCTGAAAATTTCAAGGAAAAATATGCATGAATGTCGTCAGGAATACATGTTTTATCAATGGAAATTTGGCAACTCTTGAATGTTCTTACGGCGTTCTTCCTTAGCACGGCAGTATTTCTAACTATATTTTTTTTTAAAAACCTGGCATTTGTTTAATTGTCAGGGAATTTCACTCAAATGTGTCTAGGAAATCAGGGAAATGTCCGGGAATTCCATCTTCCGAATCCTGTGGCAATCCTGAAGTACATATTTTACCAATGGAAATTTGGCAACTCTCGAATGTTCATACGGCGTTCCTCCTTAGCACAGCAGTATCTCTAACTATATTTTTTAAAAAACCTGGCATTTGTTTAATTGTCAGGGAATTTCACTCAAATGTGTGAGGGAAATCAGGGAAATGTCCGGGAATTCCATCTTCCGAATTCCGTGGCAATCCTGAATCATGACTGTTGGGCGCATGCGTGCGTGAAATGGAATGCTACGGTCGTGGTTCCTCATTGTTAAACAAGCTCGGCATCCATGATTCCCCCCGTGGGACAACATCCCAGTTGAGATGTCAAATCAGTGAACTCTAATTAGCGTATTATTGACGCTTCGCTGTGAAGTGGCTTTAGTGGCTCCGCAGACACATTAGGCATTAGTCGACACGCCCACTTCCATGCCCATCGCTGGAGCACGAACCACAGTGTGTTTATATAATGAGCCTGTCGGTAATCGTCCGTCCTCAAGTGGAGCTCCACTCTTTTTTGGATTTTTTCCCCGGAAATGATTTTATTATTGTGGAAGCGTCAACAGAGAAAGGGTCTTTCTAAATACTCCACTCCAGCGTCCCAGGGGCCGTCCACAGAAACCGTAACTCTCTATGGGGAGGAAAAGTCGCGGAAAGCTTTCCGCCATTTTAGAATACGGACGTGTGTCACAGAATTTTTACGAGAAACTACTTAAATTTAAATTATTCTATCCAAAGTTACAAAATTGACTCATTCGATTCATCTTTTATTTTTTTTAATATGATTGCACAATTTTTCTCTCAAATTTTGCTGATATTTGCGTGGAATCAGAAGCAGCCGAGAACAATTTCCAGTTAGAAACTGCCAATCAGTTTCTCATTTGAAGTACATTTGGACCGCGTTTAGCAGAAGTAAGCTAATACGCCACATCAGCTGTTGCCATTAATTTATTGGGCGATTTACTTTTTTTACATTAAAACGATAGTGCTGATTTTTGTGCAAATTTCAGTGATTTTTTTGCATAGTACCTACGCAACGAATTTCCTAGTTTTCAAAGGAATCTGCACAAAAGTTTTCTTGTAAAAAATTAATTGCGCAGTTAAATTTGGCATTAACTGATGTGGCTTTGGCTCCTTTCTGTTGAACGCCGTCCGATTCGCCAGTGGAAATTTTAGAAAGTTAAAATGTAGCGGCGGTTTTTTTTTCTTCTTTTCTTTTTTTTGGTCTGAGAAATGGCAGATTGTATCTCCACTGGAAAGCGGGGTTCTCAGTTTAATCAATATCCGATTTGCGTTTTTTTCTCGGCGACGAAGTGGACCGAACAAGAAAGAACAAACTTAATGTGTTAAGTCTCCTGAAATTACCTCATATCCGCCTTTTTTCAAGCTAAGTGTTGTGTACTGGCAGATTTTCCTGACGCCTACACGTCCTGTCTCGACTCGCCTGACATTTTCGCCTCGCTGCGCGGTGCGGCGCACACTGGATCGAGTCAATGGGGGAGGTTGAACAAAATTTGGAAACTTCAAACGCATATAACTCCGTTTATACGAAACTTTGAGGCTCTAAAAGTGGTTCCATTGGTTTTCTCGTGAAATTTTCTTCCATGGGCACCCCTTAGAGTTTAAAATGTGACGAAATAAACATAAAAATTCACAGTTTTTATCCGATATTCAATGTCCGGCCACTCTAATTGACTCGATCCACTGTACGGCGTATCGATTCGCTGCTATTTTTATGATACCACTAAAAACTCTCGCCATTTGACGAGAAAAATTGTAAACATCTTGAGATCATGGCCGAAAGTTAATTCGGAAGAAAGAAAGAAATCCCTCAACCGTGCCGTCTCTTTTACCGATATCAGTGCTGCAATTTTATTTTACCGAAGATTCCGGGCTCCCCACCATTAATTCCAATTTCAAAAGTTACGAGAAAAATGTCAATTTATTCGAAAATTCCGGGAAAAATCTTAAAGTACGCCCGGATTTAATGCCGAAAATCAAATTTGACCCCAAAATAAAAAAATTTGATCAAATAATCTGCCGAACTTACAAAGGAAACCCGAAATTCCGTGAAAATTACGAAAATAGCAGAGAATTCCAGATTATTACTGGAACTTCGAATTTTTCCTGTAAAGTTCCGATAAATTACGAAAGTTTCAAAATTTGGAATTAATTCCAGAAAATAGCAGCATTGACTGACATAAAGTTTCATCACATGAACCGAAGGACGGTGTTCCATACCGATCGAAATATTTGATTAGTCAAATCTAACTTTCGATTCGTCTAATCGAATCTTACTTTTTAGTTCAGTTCAATCCACAGGTTTTACAAGATGAACTTGTTTGACGAACCGAATAGTTCTATCAATACAAAACACCGAATATGGATAGGTAACTCCAAGATGACGTATCTTCGAGGAATAATTCGTTCAATATCGTAATTGTTTCATCGTTCCAAGACTTAAACGCACGAAATATTTCTTGAGTCGTAAAAATTTATCAATGACTCCTTGGTTTCCGGTCGATAACTTCCTGGTACTATGTCTCACTCTCCGATGAGTAATTAATTGGTGCCATTAAGTTAACGCAGCGCACTCTCCGAACTGGATGGTTTTTCGAAATGTTCCGACCGAACTTCGAGGAGAGTTTAACCTCGATGGAGCCCATCTTAATGTGGTGGTTAAAGATACGAATGGTCATACAAGTTACAGAGTTATATTTCAGATTTTCTACACCTCCTACCCTCTTACACCCTTACCCTAAGGGCGTATCCGTAAGGCAAACCCAATGAATCTCCATTTCTCTTAGCAAAGCAGCTGTAGCTGTAACGAGCATGTGAATCGTGTTTTTACCGTGGTTACAACCCCATAGTTAGTTAATCATACAAAATCCAACGCTACTGAACAATATTCTGCGAACTCATGGATCAGTGATAACGCACTTCCCACTACAGCTCTAACTTTTTTTTCGTACAAATACACTAAAAGACAGCTTAATGGCCCAGATAAGGCAAAACGCAGCATTCACATTCCAAGTCTGCCATATTCATCAGATGGATTACGCATTTTTGAAGAAAAAAGAAAAAAAAACGCCAAGAGGCGTGACCCGAACTGGACGTAGGTAATAAGTTGGTAATATAGTGCTGGGTCCACACTATTTTGCGGGAAAAACAAGGCCTAAACGTCCAAACATTTTAATTAGAGCCAAAAATCTTGAGCTCTAATCGCTTTTTGACTCTAAGGAATTGAAATGTATAAACTTGTTGCCTTGTTTTCCCCTCAAAGTAGTTGGGCCAGCACTATCATACCACGTTGTTTCTGAAGAAAGCTATGAATATTTTTCCTTGAAATTATGTGACACCTTGTATGTAGTTTCCTAATAAAACTCCCTGCGAAATTGGGAGAATATAATATACAAGTTACCCTGAAAAGTCGTACATTATCTAAGGAAATCTAGCAATGTCAAAAGTCGCTAGCAATGTCGAAAGGTCAAATGGCTCTCCTCCATAGTGCGACAGTTAATGCGGCTGCACTCTTTAGGAAGAGCATTCCTCTCTAAGAGGGATGCTACTCTTAGGGGTATCCCTAAAGAAAGCCTGATTCAAGCTGAGGAAATTGAAATCTGTGTCATGCCATCGCTCCAGCGACCTGACGGAAGGAAATTGTCAGAGAGATTTAGGGTGAAGGTCGCGGAAAATTGTCCCCCGGGGCGAATGCCTTGATTGCTCCCACAGAAATAATCGATAGTGTTGAGCGGTCTGGTGCCGGGTGAAGGTCGGCTGTCCCTTATTTCTGGGCGGAAGTTGAAGGGTTGAAAAGTGGCACGCGCTGAGACGCCCTGCGGCGCCGCGCCCTCGTGATCCACCCGCAAGTCACTGAGAAAGTCAAAAATCATTACTCCCGCATTCTTCCGCGCTGAGGAAGAACGCCGTATGAGCCTTCAAGCGTTGCCAAGTTTCATTTAATAAAATACGAATTTATTAGGAATGTTATGAATATTTTTCTTCCAATTTTTCAGTCAATATTGTTCGCTATTATATGTAAAACATCTGAAAATTTGAGGGAAATGAATGCATAACCTCCTTCTACAATACACATTTTATCGGAGGAATTTAATGCAATGAGTCGTCCGATTTTCGTTAACATTCCCAATAATCGTCCAAACGCTATCATACAAGGTGTCTAACTGTCTACCTTCAGTACAAACCGGCAAAACCGAAAAATTTCAGGAAATTCGGAGTGCTTAACGCTTTTTTCAAACATTTGATTCCATTAAACACATATCTTGGTTTGTAAAGAATGTGAGTGTTAATTTATTCGAGCTAAAAATTCAGGTATTTTAATTCAAAATATCCGGAAAATCGGGAAAAAACCAGGAAAATTCAAAATGAAATTTTAGTACACACCCTGATTTATCATCGTTCGAGTGGTAAGAAATCGACAAAATTTACCTTTATTGGCTACCAAGATAGGAACTTATTCATGTCATGTCAGGCAAATCAGTCGTATTTGCATCCGTTTATGCAGTCTTTCGCATACTTGCTCGATTGAGTTTTTAGCAAATAACTAACAAACAAATTTCAAGGTTCAGTTTCACGTATGTGTTGCATGCAGTCAGGAATCACCGGTAATTCGTAAGCGGTATGCGTGTTTATTGTTAACTCGCATTATACGTTTCAATACAGCAAGGGTTTCATTGGCAAAGAACTGAAAAGATCGTCCTCGGCTATGAGCGCCTTCATATCCGGGCGATATTTTCCGCTTTGCCGGGCGGTTAGTTTGGTTGCCTATTTGAACCGAACCGAAATACGGTAATCGATTTCACCATTTGCACTCGCGAGTGTGTCAGCTGGTACCATGCATTCAAGTCGTTAACAATGTTTTTTTTTTTTTAAATTTCGAACATAAAAATCGGTACTCTCTATCATGTTTCTTTGCTTTTAAACTTTTACGTGATTTTGTCCAACACAATTTAACTGCAAATTGCCTGCAGCATGTACTCTCGCTCCGAGTGCATCTCGTCAATCAGCTTACCAGGCTTGCCACAGTCAGGGAAAACCGGCAAATGTCAGAGAATTTTAAAAAGTCAGAGAAAACCAGGAAATGTCAGGAAAAATGACGAAAATGTCAGGGAAATTTTTCAAATCTTCTTCATTTGCGCGCTAATGGATTTGAGGTTTCGAACAAATTTTGCGTGAAAACTATTTTCAATTATGTCTTCTTAACCATTTGACATATCTTCCATTGCTAGGGAATTTCACCAAAATATATCAGGGAAATGTCAGGGAATTTCATTTTCCTAAGTCTGTGGCACCCCTGACTCACGGTGTTCTTCTGCTCTTTCAAAAGTTGATTTTTGATTTGTTAAGTACCTTCAACGGAATTTCCGACGTGGCACTGCATCTCGGGATGCTTCAATTCTGACTCTGACCAGCGGTCCATTCGCTGGCCACAAGATTCCGAGAACTGAATCGGTCGACGCGGAAACCGAATACTTTGATAATCTGACGAACCCTAGAATACGAGTCTGCTAACGGACCTGAGGGCTCACCTAAAAGCGAACTTGTTCGTTTCAACGGCACGGAACCGAGTGCCAAGAAATGCCAATGCGATGCCATCAGCGACGATAAATTTCCGTACGCTTTATTTACAAACAACCGAGTGCTGCAGCTCGGTACGGCTGCACAGAGCAGAGAGCACATTCCGAACCCCCCCCCCCCCCCCCCCCCCCCCCCCCNCCATCGACCCGTCGTTAGCGCCAAATGGTGAGGACGGACAGGGTTCGAACCCCGGAAAGGAGGGTACTTCCGCGGCGATCTGGAAATCGGGCGAGCGCAGTACCCGATGATGGTGTTGAGCCGAGGACGAGCTGGACCTTAGAACGAGGAAAAACACCGTATTTGCATTCAGACGTTGTCAAATCTACTTTGATAAACTACGGATTTTCTGGGGAACTTTTGATTATTTTCCTTCCAATTTTTTGTCTTTTTTTTATTCGCACTTTTATCAAAAATATCTGAGAATTTTAAGAGAAGATATTCATTGCTTCTCTCAAAAATAAACAATTAATCGCGGGAGACTTGGCAACGTTCGAATGTTGATACGGCGTTTTTCCTTAGCACGGCTACTAATGTCGGTCTAATCGGGGGAGTTCATAAAACGCTGGCTCGACCGAAATAGTGCTGCGCATTACCTCATTACGCGCACCAGTGCACCCACGACATGCAAACAAAGCCGCTTCGATGCATATAGCAGCGCAGCATGCATGCGCACAGAGCTACTGCACGTTCAGCTGCTAGCATGCCATGCTGTTGTCCTAAGGAAGAACGCCGTATGAGCCTTCAGGCGTTGCCAAATTTTCCCTGGTAAATTACTAATTTTCAGGAACATTTTGGAATATTTGTATACCAATTTCTCAGATCATTTCGTTTGTAATTTAATCTAAAACGTCTGAAAATTTCAAGGGAAGACGTGTGTGACTCATGTGTTTGAGGTGCGCCCGCGGGATAATTGGACGGTATGCGGCGTCGAAACACGATATGGGCCTTTAAAGCCCCATTTTTCGATGCCGTGACTATCCTAACGCAAGTTCGAATAATCGCGCCGAACACGGTGCGGTCGGTGTCCAACTCATATTGGCGCTTGCAAGACCGTAGGAATACTTCACGCATTGCGCCAAACAGTGCGGTCGGCGTAGCGCCTACAAGACTGCATGAATACTTCTCGCATTGCACCAAACGCAATTCAAGCGTTGTTTGCGATAACTATTCGACACTCTCGATCAAGGTATTCTACTCGATCCGACTCGAAAATACGCATCATGAATACTGCCTCGCTAAGGAAGGACGCCGTATGAGCCATCAGGCGTTGCCAAATTCCCTTCTACAAATCACGAATTTTTAGGGAAATTTCTGAATAGATTGAATCTCCGATTTTTCAGGAGGTATTGTTAGTGATTTCATCTAAAATATCGGAAAATTTGAAGGAGAAATATGCATAAATTCCTCAAAATTAACAATTTTATCGAAGGAAATTTGGCAACTCTCGAATGTTCATACGGCGTTCTTCCTTAGCACGGCAGCATGCGGCTGTGCCAAGCGAAAACCGCGCAAGTCCATTCCAGATTTCCTACGGTTTTTTCAATTTAAAAGTTTCGTAAAAAGAAGACCCGAGTGTATGCATGCATTGTTCATATCCCCAGCGTTTGGCTGAAGTAGTAAGAGACGAAACACTTAGGTTTTCGAAGGACGGATGAAGTAGTGTAGTGGGTGCCAGTATGACAGGCCCCGATGGCTAAGCTCACAATAGTGTCAGCAGGCTGATTATTGTCGTTGATGTTAGACAAAGAAGATATAGTAAAAACCTTTTGTCTGGAGCGGGTGGTTGCAATGGACTAAAGAGTGAAGTAACCGATTTAAACATCGGCAATGCATGAGAGACCCTATACTTAGTCCATCAGTTTCCATCTCAAATTATGACAATCGCCCATTTTAGCCAATAGGATCGCCCAATTTTCCTTTCTTCTTTGCCTATAGCCTTGTCTATCATTTTAACAAATTAGCCCGCAGACGAGCGCTGTGTATGTACATACACCGTAAAAACATGTGGATGTGTTGTTTGTCGGGGGAAAAATAGAAAAATTCAGATCGGAGTTCTTGCTTCTTGTTGCAGTCTTAAGCTATCGCACTTCATTTGAGGGGATTGGAATTCAAGGCGCACAAGTGCAGTTTTTACTATTTCAGGAAATACGTGTTTAAAGTTTCGCAACTAAACGGATCCTAATGGTAGACAGGAAGTTTACACTCACTTTTTGATGCTTTTAAGTTGGATTTTAGTAATAAAATTTTCATAGGATATACTTTCAAAGTAGTTTTAGTTGAGTCTATGAAATATCTCAATTTTTTCCAAAACTGCTTTTATGCGCCTTGTCCTCCAAGCCCTTCATTTATCTCACATTTTCAAAATTCACCACAGAGATGAGTCTTCATTGCCTAATCCTGTCCAATTGCGTAAAGCGCAGAGTTGGTATTAGTCGGTAAGAGCGCGTTAATCGAGGGGCTAGGATACAGGAGGTATACTCCGCCGTGCTGAGGAAAAACGCCGTATGAACATTTGAGAGTTGCCAAACCTCCAATGAAATGTTTATTTTTAAGCGAAGTTATGAATATTTTTCCTTAAAACTTTCAGAAACTTAAGATGAAATTGCGAACAAAATCGTCTCAAAAAGTAAAAGAACAATATTCTCAAATTTTCCCGAAAATTCGTGATTTACCAGAAGAAATTTTGGCAACGCCTGTAGGATCGCACAGCGTTTTTTCCATAGCAGGGGAGTACAGGAGGTATACTGCCGTGAGTAGTAAAAACGTCGCTAGAGCATTCGAATGTTGCCAAATTTTCTCTCAGAAATGGTTATGGTTTTTGAAAAAAGTTATCATACTTTTCCTTGAAATTTTCAGAACTTACACATCGAATTTTGCGCGAAAATCCCTGAAAAATAATAGGAGAGATATTCTCAGCTTTTCCTTGAAGTTTGTAATGTGTCGAAGGGAATTTGGCAACGTCTGAAGGCTCATACGTCGTTCTTTCTTAGGACGTGAGTATTGAGAGCTCTTGACTCTGGATCGGGAATAAACAATGCGAAGTGGAGGACGGCTCTAATTTGTTTGAACTGCGTCGCGTACTCGCGTCCGTCTCGCGTAATAATTGTCGTGAGAATGCTTTCAAGCTGTTTGCTCCGAGACTGGGGCACTTGACGCCTGCTCCGCCGGATGTGGGTTATCGACAGCCCGCGACTTAACCGCCAGAACTGCACAGATTTCACGCAGTGTCTGCCGGGGGCAAATTCCGCCGCGGGCAACTCGCAAAAAAAGGCGTAGCGCCGAGGAACAGGGATTTTCTAGCGGGTCGATTGTTGAATGCGGATATCGAATGACCTTGATCGATAAATAGCATTCACTGGAAAAAAAAACATTGGATTTGGAGTCCAGACTCTTGAAAACATTGACAAGAAAAAATACTCTTGATTCAATCGGATTTTTACTTGAATCAAAACGAAATCCGCTCAAATTAAGAGGCTTGGTTCTTGCTTTAAGCTAGATTCTGATTGAATCAAGAGTACTTTTTCTTGTCGATGTTTTTAAGAGTCTGGACTCTAGTTCAAAGGTTTTTTTTTTCCATAACAATTCATAACGGTTCATTCGATAACGATACAACAATCGACCCGTAGGTATACAGGGAGGGAGCTCGGGCAGATTTGCATACAGTATTTAGAAAAACGCAAACATCCTCTTAATGTTAGCATATTTTCTTTTATATTCAGGAAAAACTTTTTTAATGGCGAATTCTCAGAAATTTTAGTCAAAATTTGTCTTTTAAGGACATCATAACCACCCCTGACAGAAATTAACGAGGTTCTTCTGGTCGTCCACGATCCACGATCGTGTCCACGTCATCCACGATCCTACGCGCATGGATTCCGTGATTGAAAGTATATGCCGACGGAATATTTGGACGTATTTATGCAGAAAGGAATTATGTACATAGGAAATGCGTGCGACTTATTTCCTTTTGGCATAAATAAGTCCATCCGTGCTCTCCTAGCCTCGTTTCACGGTGCTCAGGAAAAGTAGATGGGAGGGCCCAGGAAATGGGAACACTCCCGTTGATGTTATGACTTGACTCGATGCGTACGAAACCGATTTCACTTATCGATGATGAAACTGTCGAACTCCTATTTCGATCGCGGTATTTCTAACTTCCGCCAATCTTAATATTTTGGGAGAGAAACCAAGCAAAGACATTTAAGACCTCCTTTGACATCAAAATACCAGCCTGCAATAGCTTAAAAGCGTTGTCAAATATGTAATGAGGATGAATCAACAATGTGTTGGACAACGGGACTCAGTTTGACAACGGTTCTTGACCATTCGCTTCAACATTTGTCTGAGGCCATCACTTCAGAAGGTAACTTTTGCCTTGCTTACACAAAATTTAGACTGCTAGTGTTAATCCTAAAAAAAATGTTTTGTCTTCAGAGCCTACTAACTACACGAATTTTTGAAGGGCAAGCCTGAAAGGTGCTATGGTGGAGGAAAAAAATTACTTTCGGAAAATTACTTAGCGAAGATTGTTTATACTGTACCAGAACTTAACAACTATTTACTGTGTCAGATTTTTTTCTTTTTTTCACCATTTAATTTAGTTTCACTTTGGTACAGCCCTTCGACGTGTTGAAAACTAGGCTCGATTTAGCACGGAAAAGAACTTTCGCTCTGAAAAAAAATGTTCATTCCGCGCCTCCGCATTCCGTGACGCCTTCTTTCCATTCTGACACCTAGCTACACACAATTATTTTTCTTCTTCTCGGATTCCTTCGTCTCAGATTTTGTCCTCTCTTTTTCCAATCTGCAGTGCCAAACTGAACAGGCTCGCACGAACCAGCCTCAAAAATAGACTCTGTTCGTCGAATTGCGGGTTCGATCCGTTCCAGAAACACGAGTCTAGCGAGAGGTTACAATCCAAAAGTGTTGTAAGTTTGACAAGTCGATTATTAATTTTGAAAAACAACTCCTCCTGCACGATTTTCTTTCATGTCGTTTTGCCCGCATGCACGTTCCGTTTAAAATTAGAACTTCACGCTTGGATATCAGGACGTGCCTAAAGTATACTTGGTTTGAATCGAAACGGAGCCATCGGTGGAGCCGGGGTGTCATAAAGGAGGGGCTCTCAAGGAACATTAGCCCTCCCGCCTTCCCCACGAGACTAATAATTCGATCTCAAACGATAATGTGCACTTTTCTTAGAATATTCAACGCAGTCCTGCGTGTTCGCTCTTCGCGATCGATTCCCGTGGCTGGTGCCATTCACTCTGAATGATCTCATACAACGGACTGAAAAAAGAAAAATAACAAAACGAGAGAGACGGTTTTGCCGTGCTAAGGAAGAACGCTGTATGAACATTTGAGAGTTGCCAAATTTTCACCGATAAAATGTTTATTTTTTAGGAAAATTTTCTATATTTTTTCTTAAAATTTTCAGACTTTATAGATCAAATTGCAAGGAAAATTACCTGAGAAATTGGAAGAAAAATTTTCACAGGTTTTCTTGAAAATTAGTGATTTGTCAAAGGAAATTTGGCAACGCCTGAAGGCTCATACGACGTTTTTCCCTATCACGGCAGAGTAGAACGAGGGGATATGGACTTCAAGGAGTCCTTGTTCTCTCGGGTCTAAGCTTCCCGAGTGTCACTCCTGTGACATGTCAGCTCAATCGACGTTTACTCTGACCGTGTTGAGAGCTGATTTTTATAACTGATAGACAGGCCGATAGGCAGAGAAGACAGCGGGAAAATGGAGTGATCCTATTGATTGAAATGGGTGATTTTCATAGATTAATGGGGAAAATGGACGAACTGAAGGGTCTCTCGTGGGTTGCTGTTCGTCCCTTGATGGGTTGACTTCCAAACAGAGCCATGAGACGCTTCGTCTGAAACCTTCACATCTATAATTTTGCAGCCTAAACTCACCCTCCCTTCTTTCTTAGATTGAAAATCCCATTTTTTTCACTCTTTTGAGCCCTTTCACTCGAGAACTGCCGTGCAACGCAAAAACGCCGTAAACTCAATTTTACATTTTTGGGAAACAAGGTATCACTCAAGCAGAAAAACTTGAACATTTGAGGTGCATGGGTAAAAAAGTTTTTATGTTATAAAGTGTTAAGTTCTAAAAAGCGAGGGAAAATCGTGATGGATTTACGGCGTTCTTGCTTAGCACGGCAGAGAAAGCTTTCGAATTTTAAAAATTCATCAGCAGCGTTCGATGCATGGGCATTCAAGTTTTTGTAAATTCATATCGCGTCCGAAAATTCTGCCCTTAACCCTCGGAGTCTCAGGGTTTATGACGCTTGATTTTAACTTTTGCTCTAGGAGGTTGAGCCGTCATGCCAGTGGAACTAAAATTTGTCACAAGTCTGAGAGTGATCATCAAGACCCGACATTCGACGTGGGACAGACGTCGCGTCGGACGTCAAGAGAGAGTTGCTCACTCAACACCGACTCAATAACTTCAAGCCTCCCTCGTAACTTAACATAATAAACTCCAGAATTCTCGCTAAAATGAACGACGATCTTCAACGATGAGTAAATACACTACAAAAACACTGCTAGACGATGCTTGTGTAAGGCCTTGTCTCCACGAGCCGTTTCACGAGATTTGTCCCAGGGGAAAATCCTACTCACGAAGTTGGGAAAAATATTGAGTTAATCAATATTTTTCCCAGTACCAAGTATGGTACTTGTACCCCTAGGACCCACTGAGAGAAGAAGAAGTGAAAACGAATTGTGCGATATTTTATTCATTACTACATTGTTAATGTTTGTTTAGTTAAAATAATGTGTCTAATTGTCAATTGAGTGCAATTATTATTTTAATCCCGGTTAAACACTCGACTTTAACCAATTTATCTTCCCGCGAAAACTAGTCGCAGGACTGTATGAGCCCCGTCCCGTGGAGACGGTAACTGGGAAAAATCCTAGAAGTTTCATTCCTGCGAATCGAACTTGGGACAAATCCCATGAAAACGTCCCGTGGAGACAAGGCCTTAGAATTTGTTAACGTGGTACATCTGTACTGAAATGAACTAGCCAAAGACCTTCCTCTGTGCAGCAAAAGTTATCTATCCTCTGTCGTGTACCAAGGCGAATTTTCCCGAGTGGATGTGGTCGACTTTTTCAAGTAGATCGGCAGGGTTGCAAACCAATGGAGAAAAACTCTCTGATGCTGTCAAGAAGTAAACTCAGCTGCTTAATGAATTTCGCCCTACGTTACGTTTGCATCCATCCTCTTTCTAACCCACCTCGGGAGGCTGGTCGAGAATTTTGGATGTGGTCGCGTCATTGCTGCCAGCATGAAAACCAAATGGACGTATTTCTGCCAAACGGAACTATGTGCCTCATAGTGTGAGCCCTGTTATGCATGTATTCTTATGGGTCTCGGGGCTCATGTCTTAATGCACATAGTTCCGTTTGGTAGAAATACGTCCAAATCTTGTTAGCGTACCGCCGCCCGGAGGGGATTTTATTCCGTTGTCAGGGCCGGATTCACCTACTTGCCGCCCCGTTTTGAAACTCGATAAAAACCATCAAGTGAACGTATCAGCGGGGGAGGGGTGCATAAGACGCATTTACTCGTGTTGAACACATTTTTTGGGAAAGCCCTGTCAACACTACTAGCGAAAGTTCACGAAACTTTGCGCGAAAGTTAAGTTCCGTAAACCTATCTCTGTGTGAACAAGGCCCTCCATTCATGAGAAATGAACGAAAAAATTATGAAAGTACAAACATAAATGTGGCTCAATGATTGTAACTCCCGCCGCCGCGCCGCGCAGACCGCACCGTGTTGGACGCAATGCGTGAAGTATTCACGCAGTCTTGTAGGCGCTATGCGTTTCACGCTGACCGCACTGCGTTTGGTGTAATGCGTGAAGTATTCATGCATTCTTGTAGGCGCTATCCGTTTCACGCTGACCGCAATGACCGCACTGTGTTTGATGCAATGTGTGAAGTATTCGTGCAGTCTTGTAGGCGCTAATATGTGTTACATCCCGATCGCCGCGCCGAGGGCTTCTCCTTTTCATCTCAAGTTCTCGTTATCATTTCTATCTAAATCGCGCCGTTCTAGGCCAAATGGCGTGTTTGGTTTCTCTCGTAACTCGACTTATTGAGGGTGCTGTTTCTTGTATCACTAAGAGACGACAAAATTAGAAATCACTATACTCTCAGGAAATGAGAGATTTTGTCGCCTCTTCTCGTTTGTAGTTTTGTTTTTATAAATCCGATTTTTTTTAATACCTACACTTTAAAAAATTGCAAATTTTTGCCGCCCCTTAGATTTGCCGCAATGGGCCGCGGCCCGTGTGGCCACCCCTTTAATCCGGCCCTGTCTGTTGTAACGAAAGTTTGCAGTGCGCAAGAACTTCGACCAAATCAGCTCGCGAAAATTTGTCTTTTATCTTGCCTCGAGAACAACTCCAGCCGTCGATTTTGATGACAATTTTGATTAAGTGCTAATTCTGATGTTTTTCATATTCCCAACTTTATGGATGATAAGTTATTTCATAAAAACAAGAACAATAACTTGTTTCCGAATTTCGTTGCGAGGAAGCAGTGTTACCTTAGCGAACACGTAGGAAACGCCACCGGTGGAGGAGTGCGTACATTGCACCTTGATGCTTCCATCGAAATACCGAGCTATGAGGATTCATTTCTCATTCATAATTTATGCGTGCAGGCATGTTCCACGTTCTTCCCGGCGGAGGACAGAAGCACCTCACTTTATTTTTTCGACGGTTTCTCTTAAGCGTAGGCCGCCCACCGCCTTTGAACTTTGTTGTAGGTTGGCATCCTTTTGGGCGGATGGTCTCCAATCAGTGTTGGTTTTGTGGGCTCAAGTCGTTCAATCATGTCACTTCGTTAGGGTGTTTTGATAATGACATCTCCCCCTCGATCTTCATCGCTTGATTCTCATGTGGTCAGTGTTCGGAAGCTGAAGTTGCCACGTTTCGCTTTTCGGCAGCAACTTTGAACACAGTTCAAGCTTTTTATTTTCATGTTTTATTCCTTTATTTACTCGTTTAAAAAATAATCTATGCAGTAATAGGTTTGTCCGAAACACGCGGTTTCTAGTCCGCCGGATCGACATCTTTCCCATTTCGGAAACCAGAGTTGGGAATGTCTCACTCGCGCATGTCACGAAGGCATGTTTTCGGTTCAAATTAATATAAAACACGCCAGAAAATGTGGTCAACGTGAAATGCAGTTACACCAAGTTCGGCTGTTCTACCGTCTAAGGCAGAACGCCGCACGAACATTCTGGCGTTGCCAGTTCTTCGAAGGAAATCTGTATTTTTACAGAATGTTATCAATCCTTTTCCTAGACATTTTATTACGTTATTGACCATTGGAATTGGTTGCTAAAACTATAGACAATGAAGACAATGAGACATTGAGGTGGACTCGCAGGATAGCGTGCAATATTCCCTCCAGTACGGCACTTTTGAGAGCTTACTTTGAGCTTTGGAGTTGATTTCAGAGAAAACCAGTGGCACCATCTCAGGGTGTCTACCAGTTATAGAAAACCAAAATTGCGGACTTTTTTTCCCGAAATAGTAAGAAAAATGGAGCTAGTCAGAGCGTTAAAAGGCATATTTTACGCGACTAATTTTACACGTCATGTTGAACCGATGAAGACATACGAAAAACCAAGTAACACTTCAGTTTTTTTTATTCCTGGTTATACCACATCGCCGCGGCTGGCGGGAAAATCTGAAAATGCCGGTGTTTAGGACGATTTTTGTCATTTTTTGGGGACCTGAGCAAGAAAATTGAGGACTTTCGGGGATATCGGGGACATTAGGGACTTTAGGGGACTGGTAGACACCCCGAAATCGTGTTTCTCGCGAAATTTTACGTGAGTAAAATTACATAAATCGCAAAGTTCTCTCGCATGCAAGAGCCCCATTCCAAGGAAAATAGCCATAATTTTTTTTAGAAAATCCGTTTTATTTCGAAAAAGTGGGCAACGTCGGAAAGTTGACAAGGCGTTTTTCCTTGGGCCGGCGCAGTATCGGCGTCCGATTGGTGAAAGAGCACCCGCTGTGGTCCTTCATTGCCCGCGTCTGTTGTGTCTAGAGCGCGTCGCACGATCCACGATCTGCTCATTAGGGTCTGCGGCTAGTTTTTTGTGGTCAATATTTCGTCTCCGAGCCGAGGAGTTCTTTATTTGGTGTTGCTTCGCCCTGGCCGTGGCCCCGCCGCTGTATTTGTCTATGGAAATGAAGCAACGGCGTCGCTCTCGTCGCACACTGGAACAGATCAGTCGGAGAAGTGGAAAAAAATTTGGAAACTTTGAAAGCTCATAACTCCATTATTACAAAACGTCGAGGTCTTCAAAGTGGGCCTATTGTTTTTCTCGTAAAATCTACTTTCAAAAACACCCCTTAAACTTCAAAATTTGACGAAATAGAGGTATGAATTTTTGCGGGTTTAATCGAAAAATTCATGTCCAACTTCTCTCGCTGACTCGATCCACCGTGCGCCGCTTAGTGGAATTAGTCGATGGGAGGAGTTGGACTAAGTTTGAAAACTTTGAAAGCTTATATCTCTGTTAACGGGTCGGTTGCGCTGGTCACAGAATCAGGCTTTGGTGCTTGATTCTTGTCGATCAGCTGAAAATATTAAGATCTGTCCAAACAGCAAGTTTCAATGTTCAATATTAATCGAGATATCGCGCTTTGAAATATTCGGTTTATGACGTCATCCACAGCGGTAGTGACACCATCATAATCGATCATTTTTCATAGGTTTAAATGGCAGATTAATCGATTCATCGCAAAGCATGCCATGCCACTGCTCCATCTGGTAATGAAGATTCGGCGTCGGCCCGGCCGTCGCACAATGGATCAAGCCAATTAGAGTGGTCGGTCATGAAATTTTTCACTAAAACTGAAAATTTTAGTGTTCATTTCGTCACATTTTAGACTTAGAGGAGTGTTTCTAGACGAAAATTTTACAAAAAAACCAATGGAACCACTTTCAGAACCTCGAAGATTCGTTTAAACGGAGTTATGAGCGTTAAAAATGTCTAAATGTTTGTCAGACTTCTCCTATTGACTCGAACTATTGTGCGGCGTTTCGGTCGTGCGAATAGAGGTGGTGACAGATGCGTCAATCCGCGGTTTCAGAGGCAGCACGTGACGAAAAGTTGCACGATCCACGGAGTGCGATGATTTTAAACAACGGAAAAATAGTTTGCCACAGATGTTGGGGACTCGAATCGTATTTTGTGTGGAAGTAAGCAAGTTTAAAGTCATCGCAATCGGTAGCGCGAGTGACCTAGCAGTTCGCACGAGCAGCTTGGCGTCGCGCGCTGCCCGCGGGACCGTGGCTTCTCGTGACTCTGTGCCCTGCCTCGTGCCCGGCACAGTTTCCGTTGCGTCGGTCCAGAGCCGGCACGAAAATCCTCGTTTTTCTCATTCATTTCCACGGGAGATATTATGACGAGCAGCTGGTCGTGAATACAGGTAACTGTTCAAGAGAGGCGGCATTACAATATCAGTCCCTAGCGGCGTTTTCTGACTTGAATGAAAGGGGAATCAATTTGTCAAGAATACCATAGGCGGATCCTGAGAGAGGGCAGGGGGACTCAGGGGGTGCACCCCGAANCCCCGCCCCCGTTTGCTCGTAATAAAGAAGGAATAAAGACGGAAGGAAGAAAAAAAAGCTTTTTCTTTCGGGGATTCAACATTGCCTTATGTACAATTATATAAGGAATCAACAGTCATCACCCTAATTTCGGCTGTTGACCTACCTGCATGGTAGATGATTGGCTTCGGGTGACGTCATAAGCCAAACAAGTTTCCCAAACTTCGGCCATTTTCTGCTTGTTTGCAAAACAAAACTGCCAACACGTTGGTAAACATCAACCAATCATGTAGGTAAGCCAACAGTAGAATGCTGAAGTCCCGAAAGTAAAAGCTTCCACCATGGCCAAGATACCAGTGGAGGGTCTCTTGTTTCTGCGATTTGTTCATGGTGAGCTCGGAAGAATAGATCTAATGTTGGAAGTGACGCGGATATGTTTTCCGTGGCGCTTTCGCAGTGAAAGCTCGCGATGAGAAGCGAGATGGGAGACTCGACGCGTTTGTCCGGTCCGGGCGACCGGCATGCTTGCTCGGCTGATTACGGCGACACCTGCCATGGCGTCGCGACGTCGCGTCGGCGTCGCTCGTCGGTCGTCGGAGCAAGTCGTTTCGGGAATTCGCCTTTTTCGTCGATTGTTTTCGCTCTGAGCAAGGTCGTTTCTCGTTCTGATTTTAACTTTCATCACAGCAAGGGTATCGGCTTCGGCAGCTTCCACGAGAGATTCGCGTAGAACCAGAGGCGACCCTTTTTTCTGTCCAAGTCGGCAACACTGAGTTCGTTCGGTAATGTTGAATGTAGAACAAATCCTCGTTTCCTTCACGAAAGAACGTATCTGCATTTCAATGTTGCCAAATTTCCTCTCGTCAATAATTGTATTTTTGCGTGGAGAATCTTGGGCGATTCTAACTGAAAATTTTGCTGAGTTTTGCTCTGATATCAAGCAAAAATCAGACAAATTTTGGACAAAAATTACACACGTTGGCAGGGTCGAACTGACTCGCATATGAGGGCGTGGACCCTTCCCTTGGCTGGTTAAAGGGGCGTAATGTGATATTTCCTGGTGGGACATCCCCCTACGTGGAGAGAAGTTTAGAAAATGTTTGCAAAACAGCACAAAGTTTACGTTATTTTCAGGTTCAACATTTATTAATCGCGCAGAGTAAAAATTGCAAAATTGAACGTATCGAAGTAACCGACAGACTTCTGAAATTAAAAAAAAACATACAAAATTAAGGCCACCAGACGCATCCAAGCACCATTATTTTCAAAAGAACCAAGCCAGTGCTGCGGTTCACACGAGCTCAAGACGTGGGTCTGCAAATCCATCCCCCCAAAAAAATCAGACAAGAACCTGAAAAAAGAAGAAAGAACGAGTATCAACATCGCCGAAGATACGAAAGACGTATTCGAGCCTCTTTTTTTAACTTTTCTCCCGAATCTAAGCGAAACCTCGTTGACAGCATGTAGCAGAGCATTGAGAGCTCACACTTCGCGTCATCGCGCCTTCAATTTTTCGGATACTTCACGGACGTCCATCAAGTACTAATAATTGTATCTCTGCGCCGTCATTAATGCTCATCCTTTCCCTAGCTTTATTTCCATATTGTGTTTGTTTGTGTTTGTCTTATTCGTAATGGTGCTTCAAACTAGCAGCATAGAGCAGAGCATTGCGATTTCACGACTCAGGCCATCGCGTCTCACATTTTTAATATGCAATGTGGACATCCATCTTGCGGGAAGTTGTATTGCGTTTACACTCAAGATGTCTCTTATTTTTGAATTTAGAGATAAATCTAAGGTTAAGTTTGCCCGAGGTATTCTATCGTATGTCCAAGTCAATGGTCCTTTTGAAAAGGAAGAAATATGTTTAAAGGGCTCTCAAGAGGTCTATAAACGGTGCGCACGTCTAAAATTCGAAGTGACCATCGCTTCTAAGGGAATTACACATAGCAAATAAAGGAGGGACTTCCATATTCAAGCCACATTCAGCTTCCACATTCAGTGTGTGATTCCGGTGTCAGGTAGAGAATTCTGAGGACCAAGCGTCTTGTCAGAGTTTCTGCACAAATTTCATTGATTGCCGGATTATTCGCGCCCAACTGTGGTTTCAATAGACACCCTGCAGCCAAGATGGCTGCTATTATTTCACCCTGAAACTGGAACTCCAGTGCGATCGTTGGTCTCTCGCCCGGATCAAGGACTCGAGCGCGAAAAGAGAAGCCGCGGAAGTATGCGGTCAGCGGGACGATACCTCGCCGCGGCCTACTGTTGCGTTGCGGCGCGGGGAAGCAGCAGACCGCAAAGGAATCTAATTCAAGCCCGTCTAGCTCTCGCGGTCTGGTGCGCTGCTGCGCTGAAACGCGTCCTCGGCCGGGCGCGGGTCGTCCCAGGGGTCCTCGGGGGTCCGCGCCGCGACCCGGCAACACGGGAGCTGCCACTGCACTTGTGACGTCACGCTTGATGGCTTGCACTTGTGTTCTCCGGTGGCATGGCCGGGCCGCATGGCGCGGAGGTGTCGGCGGCGAGCGAGCAGATGTGACGCCTCAGGAGCCCGAGCCCGTCCCCTCCTCCCCGCCGTCCCCGTCAAGGTCCCTCGTCCCTGGGCATCCATTCTCAGGGTCGCCAACGGAGAAACTGGGAAAAGTTAGGGAATTTTGGAAATCCAAGGTCGTCTGGGATTGTGTCTTTCAAGTAGCGCACCGAGTAATGCCGGAATCCCACGCTCAATTTGGCAGGTGAATGTGGCAGTCAACAGTTATCGTTCAACAGCTGAAATTTCGCAAATTCGAGTTGTTTTCATGCAGATGTGTATCAAATTTATTCGAATAGTTCAGACAAATCTGACATTATCCGATGATCGCTGAGAATCGTTGCTGAATTTTGCGCGAAAGCGGACCGATGACATCCAAATTCAAGCCACATTCAGCTTGTGATTACGGCATAAGGTTGCCACTGTCAGGGAACACCCAGGGTCGCCAGAGTCAGGGAATACCGGGAAATGTCAGGGAATTTTATGAAGGCAGGGAAACTTGGAAATGTCAGGGAAAATCAGGGTAAATGACGAAAATGTCAGGGAAAACGACGGAAATGCTATAGAAAATGACGAAAATTTCCGGGAAAAATCGTCAAGTCACTTTTATTTGTTTTCCTTAGTGGGTTCGACGTTTCGAACAACAAATTTTGCCCAAAAACTATTTCTAACTACGGTGAAAGCTCGCTTCGCCGCGAAAAAGTTGGGACTTTTCCGTGCGCAGGACTTAAGAGGGTCCCTCAGAAGCTCTAAACTTTTTGTACCTTTACTCCTCACTCAATTTTTATTAAAAAAGTTGAATTTTTTCTTCGACTGAACGCACTGAACGCTGCGCTGCTCCTATTAAGCTCAAGCCATCCAAGAGATCTCCTTCCTTGAGGTGGAAATCTCGAGCATTATTTTGGTTTCGTTGGATGATGATGGGAAGTTATCGAGCGGTGCCACTCGTCGCGGTTGGGGTCCCCACTTTGAGAGATATCGATTTTAGGTCAAATCGAATCGATTCTTTGAGGTCGTCGAATTGTCGAAAATAATCGAAATTACCTTCGTTTGTTTCACACAAGGCCAAGATTCTGTGAAACCTGAGTTTCATTGCAAGTTCAGTTTTAATAGTAGTTGTGTTGTTGACGCTCAACTTTGGTTTTAAACGTTTTTAAATCGATTTTCATCAGCCTATTGTAAAATCGATGTATTCGAAGAAATCTCCATCCCCGCCGTCTGCGAAAACGGCCGTGAATCTGCAACGACAGGATCTCAAAGCGCATGCGCGGTAAGGCGGGTGCAGTCCTGCATGATCACGTGACACGCTTTTCCGGAAATGCTGCGCCGATGTCCGAGAAGCGGAGTATCTGCCGCCGAGAGCACATCCGGTTTCGACCTCGGATTCTGAAAATGCGATTGGAGAACAAAGTTGCAGCGATCGCTTTTTGCCACCTCGAGTGCGTTTCGAGGAGTTCGCGAAAGACAAGACGACCTTGACTCAGCAAATGACTCTGCTGGATCCGCGATATTTATTTGAATGGAAATCTTAGGAAAGAGTAAAAAATATTCGTTTTTCATACGACGACGTAACTTAATACTGAGGTTGCAAGATCCATGCAAACAATTTAATTCTCTGTAAGAATATAACTCCTTTCCTGAGTTTCACTGTGGACTTACGACGGACAAGTTCAGTGAAATGGAGAATTTGCTCCCCAAAATTTTAATACTTTATTATTAAGAGCGTTTAGTGAGCTGAGTTTACAGTATTTTTGATAATTTTTTTCAGAAATGGGAAATTATAGACAAAAAGATTTGAAAGTGAGAAAATGTGCCGTTCTGTGACGTCGTATGGCGGCATTTCCCGTTTAAACGCATTTATTTTAGCAGATTCGTTTATTTCTTACGTTTTCGTACCTTTTCCAATAGAGAATTTGCAGGTGTCTGGAATTTGATGAATTTCGTGTTTAACTGGAAACTGTGGAGTGAACTGAGCACGAGGATACCCTTGGTTCATGAAACGAACAATTATTGGAGAATATATGACAAAATGATCTAATCTGCTAAAATACATGTGTTTAAATGGGAAATGCCGCCAGATGACGTCACTAGGAGGTGCATTTTCTCACATTTAAATCGAGTGTTATACCCTCCACCATATCAGGGAAAAATCATAAAAAATAGTGTGAAATCAGCTCTTTAAGCACTTTCAGATGAAGCAATACAAATTTTGCATGCAAATTCTCAATTTGTTCAATTTCTGAACCAATCGTAGTTCAGTTCACTCAATAGTTTCCGTTTCAAACACGAAATTCATCAAATTTCAGTCACCTGCAGATCCTCCATTGATTCCTACCCGCCTAGTCGAGCGAATGGGACTGCATCTGTTCCCGCCAAAACTGCAACCTTTCCTTTTGATAAGTAGACATTTTTTTAAGGCTTTCTTTTTGGATTTTGCAGATGTGCCGATGAACTGGTCGGACCACGCGCTGTGGTGGCCGGCGAAGAACATGTGGCTGACGCGAACGCGATCCACGCTGGACCAATACGGAGTCCAAGCCGACGCCTTCCTCCACTTCACGCCCATGCACAAAACCCTGAGGGTCCAACTCCCCGACCTGCGGTATCTCGACTGCCGCGTCGACTTCTCCATCAAAACCTTCAACGCAGTCATCAACCTATGTAAAGAATTAGGTAAGTCTCCGCCCAGAAAATTCACCATTGCATCCTAACTTATCCTCTCCAGCAGGCTGATTGTTAACATTAGTAGACAAAGCGATAGACAATGAAGACATGAGGAGTATAGAGCGATCCTGTTGGTGGAAATGGGTGGTTCTTATAGGCTAAGGGGGTAAATGATGGACTAACGATCGGGTCTTTCGTGGGTTTCCGTTACTTCGCCTATTAACTACGTCCTTTGTCCATTGCAATCACCTGCTTCCACCAATAGGAGCCCTCCATATCCTTTTTGTCTATGACTTTGTCTATCAATTTCAATAATCAGCCCGCAGAGCAGAAAGTGCGCTATAACCAGTATAATTTTTATTGTACAAGTCGTACTCTACGTGGAGTTTTGACGAGGGATGTACATCATAATGGGTAAATTCGCATTCCCTCCAGGGGCCCAATGATTCCCGCAAGCGTTGTTTTGAAGGCGCTGAAGTAGCTGCTCCTGGTCGAAGGTAGAGTCCCTTTATACTGAGAGTCAAGACAATTCGGCTCATGGATGTCACAAACGGGAATAAAGATTACAGAAATTGAACGTTTTTCGTAATCTTTGATCGGCCCATTCTCAAAAGCCTTTCTCCATTCCTCCTCTCATTCCGTTTGTTCCTTGCCGAACCCGTAATTCCCTGGTCCATTCCAGATTATAATCTTTGCAATTGGTAAAAATGTAATCTTTATTCCCGTTTGTGACACTGTGAAGGCCTAAAATCCGGTTAACCAATCAGAAATGGATTCGCATTGTCTTGACTCTCAGTATAAAGGGACTCTAGTCGAAGGGACGAGGATCCTTCCTGGCCGGAGCGGACAGATGTTGGGTGTCCGGTCTCTGGGCCCTGGCTGGGCGCGTGATCCCAGTGTTTCAGAGGAGGGGGGAGGGGGGCGAGGGGTCCGGAGCCCCGGTCCTGCCTCGCTAGCTCACCCACGTCTTCGACGGAGATGCCAAAAGCTATGTTCTGCCGCACCGCTCGTCGCCATTTCCAGGTCTTGCCGCGCGCCGCGCCCGGACCCACGTTACCCTGTTGCCGCTCCGCCTCATCCCGGCGCCCACCGGAGAGACAATTCCTCCATGACGTCACGATGGTTCGAACTGCGCTCCGGAACCTAGGGTGGCATGGAACGTAAGAAAAAAAATGAAAGACTGAAAATTTCAGTGAAATATTTAGTGAAATTTCAGGAGGCTGTGAAATGTTTCATATTTTTCAGGGGCTAGAGTATGCAACCCGCACTTAAACACACAAAAATAAAAGAAAGTCAATTATTTTATTTAAAAGGAACCGGAATTTTTCAATATTTCTCAAAAATTTCTGAAATTTCACTAAATATTTCACGTGAAATTTCAAGATTTTATTTTCAATGATGACTTGTAACTTAAAAAGTTGAGCAATTGGTTTGTCACTTAACTTTTGCTTGACGTAATTTCACTGCGTGGAACCTTCGTATATACGGTGGCTCTGAAAGATATTGTCAAGAACTGTATAATTTTATTGAATCTGCGGCTGTAATGTTGATAGAATTTCCAGAAAAAGTGCGGGATCTACGGTTTCCTCTCATCACGATGATTCCTTGAAATACAAGAGACAATTCTGATTAATCTGGGTTGTTGCATCCTCGTTTAGGTCATGAAATGGATTACGTTTTGCAATAAAGAGCCGCTATATCTGGCTCGTCGATGAAAGCACTTTTCTACATAGGGAAACCAATGGCATTTATGCCGTTTCTAAAATGATCCAGAAATAGTGGTTCCTTATTGCAAAATGTGGTCCAAATGTTAATAAATCGAATCAAAGCGTGCGAGGCACCTCAAGGAAAGACCGTACGGGAGTCATGGAGCTTTGGGCTGAGGGTCAGCCCGGCCATCTTCCCCTAATCAAAAAAGCTATAATATGACCAATAGAACATGTCTAACCTGTATATTTCCGCGCTTCAGTGCATAATGAGCTCTTGCACGTGTCAGGAATTCACGATTTAAGTATTTATTTCATCGTGAAATTTCGCTAGAAACACGATGGTGCCACTGGTTTTCTCTGAAATCAACTCCGCAGCTTAAAAAAAAGCTCTCAAAGTTGAGGCCGCAATGGAGGGAATATCCCACGCTACCCTGAAAGTCCGCCTCTGTATCAAGTCAAAATATCTATGTAAAGATAGGGAGAAAATACATTAACAGGGTTGTCTCTTTGTTGAGGGATTCCAAATCTGAAAACACGGCGACTCTGCTAATGTATTTCCTCCCTATCTTTGCAAATAGCGTTTGTTTTGATATAGAGGTGGATTCTCAGGGTAGCATGGGATATCCTCTCAATTACGGCCGCAACTTTAAGAGCTTTATGGAGATTTGGAGCTGATTTCGGAGAAAACCAGTGGCACCATCGTGTTTTTCGCGAAATTTTACGAGAGCCGAAGTACGTAAATTGCGAATCCCTCACGCATGAGAGCTACATTCCCGTAATCCCTCATGTTATGTAGCCAATGAGTCTATCCGACCGTGGTAACCGTAGACAATCATGTTTCTTTTCTTCGAGTGCACACCTAGAAATCTAGTAGCCTTTACTATTTTTTTCATCCGTGGGAACGACTTCTAGGAATCATATGGTTAATCGGTGAAATCCGCGGAATCGTAGTCGAGCGTAAGAAACGCGTGGTGCGCCGACGCTCAGTGGAGCAAGTTATCAGGCCCAGTCGGACATGAAAATTGTTGACGAAAAATGCAAATCTCAATGTTTATTTCATGACTGTTTTAATTTCAAGTGGTACCCCTGCAAGGAAGTCGTACATAGTGAAAACAAGAGCAGCAATTTGACTTGTGGGCCGAGTTGCGCCCCCTACTTTTGCGAGCCATGTCTGATTGGCTGATCCGCGTAGGGCCCTTATGGAAAATAACACGGGGTTCATTTTTCATCGAAATGTCTTGAAAACAAGGACAAGTTTCTTCGTCGAAGATTTCCAAAATTGACTCAACAGATTTTTCTGAAGAGATCGATGAGTAATACACGACACTTGTTTCTGAAATCTGAAACACACCGAACAGTTCGGCCTGAAATTATGTTTTATCATACACCAAGAAGTTTCTTGTTAAAGAAAAAAAACTAAATTCTGGGTCGAAATGGTCGGTGTGTTTCAGAAACAAGTGTCGTGCATTACTCATCGATCTCTACAGAAAAATCTGCAGAGTCAAGTCCTGAAATCTTTGACGAGTAAAGTCTTTGTAATCGAGGTATTTTCGATGAAAAATAAACTCTGTTATTTTCCACTTTCCACTCCAACACAAAATTTATTAAATTTCAGACACCTGCAAAGTCTTTATTAAATTGGGCAATAGCTGATGTGGCTTGGTCCCTCTCCGCTTAACGCGGTCCAATTGCTGCTCCTTTTTCTCTGAAATTCCTATGGAAAGAACAACGAAACCTTTCTTCCAGCCTCTACGTCGCGGATTATCAAATATGTTAGCTTTTCCACGTCTTGTCGACCCTTGTCCTCTGTGCGACGACGACGGTCGGTCGGGCCGGGGCCGGACGCGGACGGAGGGTGGGCGGACGAGGGCCTCCCACACAACCCCCCCCCCCCCCCCCCCCCNCATCCCGCGGGCTCGCGACGATGCGATGACGATGAGAGCGGATCGTTTTCAACTTGCCGATCGCGATCGCCCCCGCGGCCCACGCTCTACGTCGCACAGAGGATCCAGTCTGTTTCACATGAAATTTTTAACGAAAATTGCAAATTTTCGTGTTTATTTCGTCACATTTCAATTGCAAAGGGTGCAACTTAAAGAAAATTCACGAGTAAATCAATAGATTCGCGAACAGAACGTCAAACTTGTGTATAAACCGAGTTATGAGCTTTCGAAGATTCCGGATTTTGTCCGAGCTCCCCCATCGACGCGATCCATTGTGCGTCGCGGCTGCGGTCGAGCGGGTCCCCGGGTCCAGGATCGCGAGGAGACGATCCGCTCATCGATTGGGAGTAGAAAAACCTTGCAAGGACGCCACTCGGAATCGCGCCTTGATGTAGGTCAGTGTAGGGTGACCTGCCGCTCGCCACTTCCGCCATCCGCTACCGGTAGTGTCCTCTTCCCCCCTGGCGAAGAGGGGCCCTCCGTTGGTGTCTTGGCAATTGGATCGCGCTAAGCAGAAAGGAACCAAGCCATATCTGCTACTACCGAATTTAATCGCGCAATTTGGTTTTTTGTATGAAAATGGATGTGCGGATTTTAGTGCAAATTTAATTGAATTTCCTGCATAGCGTGAAGCAAATTCACTGAAATTGTCAAAGGAATCCGCACAATATTGTTCTCTTGTAAAAAATGAAATTGCCCAGTTAGTGCGATGCCGGAATCACACACTGAATTTGGCAGCTGAATATGGAAGTCAACAGTCATCACTCAACGGCTGAAATTTCGCAAATTCGAGTTATTTTTAACCAGATTTGTATCAAATCTATTCGAATAGTTCAGACAAATCCGTCATTATCCGATTATCGCTGAGAATCGTCGCCGAATTTCGCGCGACACGCGCAAAATTCAGGCATCGGGCCGATGACGTCCACATTCAAGCCACATTCAGCTCTCACAGTCAGCGTGTGATTCCGGCATTACGTCAAAACCTTCTCTGGTTTTTACTTTTTAGCCAATAAAAAGACAGCGGCCTCCACGCACGAGCTTAAAGAACCATTCCAAACCCAAAAACTTGCAGAATTTAGGGAAACGAGAGCAGAATTAAGGGGCTTGAAGGACAAGGCACACATATGTATGCAGTTTTTTCTTTTTCTTTGGTATTGGCTTGATTCCTCTCTGTCGAACGCGGGCCAATAATTGTGGACGCTTCCACAGGTTGTCTTTCTACGATAGATAAAAACCGGAAAATATCTGGAAATTCTATGTTCGAGTAGCTACTTGGGAGAGTGCAGATATGTCGGTAATCTAGAGGTGAAGTCATGGAGCTTATAGGGCCGAAAAGCGCAGCCAGCCTTTAAATTGATATTATCCTGAGTGATATATTATTATGCAACTGTTGCTGCTCACTGCATCATAGGCGAATTTTCGCGAGTGGATTTGGTCGACCAGATGATAAGCAGGGTTGAAATCAAAAGGAGGAAAACACTCCGCTGAAGTCGAGAGCTAAACTTATGTAAATGCTTCGATCTTCTCATCTTCCTTTTTTTCCACTGACCCACATAAAACTCAACATCTGTCGTAAATTTTCAAGTACCTACCTACCTATTGAAGTGAGTTTGATCCTATGCACAGACCTCGCTTCAAAAGCAAGCGCTCACGAAAGGCTACCGAAGCAGACGATTAGAATCTTCTCGTGGGATTGTGGATAAAAAGCTGACGAGTGTCTTCGATTGTTTACCGGTTTGAGTGAGGCTGTATGAAGTATGTGCTAACAGTGTGAATGAGTACGGCCTTGATTGCTAATCGACGCACAGCAATGAGCACTTTATTCCGCGCATTATTTGTAACTGAGGTCATCGCATCTTCGTGGTCCTCTCTTTTTCCCCGAGAAACAGTGAACGGTCAGCATTGAAAGAGCATTTGCGACAGCACTGCTAAACGTGGATTCAACTAGTAAAACGTAAAGTTGGCCGTATCAGAGGCGGATCCACCACTTTAGCAACATCGGATTCCTTCCATTTAAACCTATGTTAAAGTATCGATGCATCGTGGCCCCTCTGAGTATCGATACATTTCCATGGGTTTAAATGGAGACAAACAATGTTGCCAATTTGCACGGATTCGCCAATGTGACCGTTTCCCTATCGTGGTATAATCTACTGTAGGGGAAAGGCACGGAAGCATGGAGTCTTTCTTGGGTGGGCACTGCTCTTCACTTCAGTACCGCAAGAATAAATGGGAATTATAAAGCGCCGGTGACGTCAGCGGCGACGACCGGGCTCGAAGAGCTCAACGATGTCCCATTAACTCATGAGCCCTGTTTAAAATGCTCTTTTGCCATTCCCACGGCTCATGAGTGCCGCACTCAGTTGGCGCTTGGTTCCGTCTGATTGAATGTAAAATCTCGCTTTTCCATTTCGCCAAAAGGAATCACGTCCACTTTTACGTTGTTCCTTATGCAGCTTTTTAGAGCACATCCCATCTCTCTCACTCGTCTTCAGTTCCGTTTATCATAAATACGTCCAAATATGCTTTTTGGCGTAACGGATCCGTTTCTCCTAAAAACGTAAAGCGAAACTTATACCCACACGAGCAATACCCTAAAAACAGGGGCGGTGTAAAGCGAAAACGGCCGAGCTTTCGTGGAGTCGCTCGAGTCGCGATGACGGAGAATAGAGCCTCGACCTGAGTGCGGTTTTTTCCGCGTTGACAATCCGCTAAGTATATCGTGGCGGATCCACCGTCATCGGTAGTTTCTTCAACGGGCAACTTGTCCCTAACGGGTATCATCCGCGAGCCGATTGCCAGTTGGGGCTGCGCCGCCAGCGCGTTCCCGTTGAAGCGAAGGCGCGATTCCCCTGGATTAGGCACCGAGGCACTACCGCGCTGTTGCGGAGTTAAAACGCAGCTTTTAAAACTCTAACTCCTCAATTTTACGGAAGCAGGGTTTCCGGCTGTCTAAATAACCTGGATGGTTAGGAAGAGTCAGAGAACTCACGGCGATCTCGAAAAGTCAGGAAAAGTCTGGGAATTCATAAAAAATGTCTGGGAATGTATCAGGGTTGCCGCATTCAATGAGCCCTCGAAGCCTTTGTAAGTATAGGAGAACCTTAAACCGTATAATGCCCTATGCCAAAAATTGGTCCAGCGTGAGTTCTGAAGAGTGGTGCGGCAAAGATGCGGAGAGAGAATGGGGGGGAGGGGGGCACAATTTCTCCCGACTGCGACTTTTGAAATTTTGCCTTCTCATCCCCCCCAAGGGAGGCTAGGGGGGGCTTCGGGACCATAAAAATTGGATTCCTTGGAGTCGATTACCCGGTTAATTATCTTTATCCGGAGAATCTGCGTCAATTTTTGACGAAAGGGAAATTATGGAGGGGCCGCTGTCCCCCTCTTTAAGGGCTCATTTTTGGACGTAAAGTGGTCCGATTTTGGATTTTTAGGGGTCGATTTCACGTGAAATTTTCAGTACATTTAAATTCTAATGTAATCGAATCGAAATTCGATCAAGAACCTCGACNCTCAGTGGAGCAAGTTCTCGGGCCAAGTCGGACATGAAAATTGTTGACTGAAAATCCAAATTTCAATGTTTATATCATGACTGTTTTAATTTTAAGGGCTGCTCCTGTGTGAAAGTCGAACAATGTGAAAACAAGAGCAGCAATTTGACTTGCGGGCCGAGTTTTACCCCCTAGTTTTGTGAGTCATGTCTGATTGGCTGATCCGCGTGGGGCCCTTGTGAAAAATAGCACCGGGTTCATTTTTCATCGAAAATATTTCGAAGACAAGGATTTTACTCTCGAAGATTTCAGAAATTGGCTCTCAAGATTTTTCCGAAGAGATTGATGGGTAATACACGACACTTTTTTCTCAAACACACCGAACGGTTCGGCCTAGAATTTTGTTTTATCATGCACCAAGAAGATTCTAGTCGAGAAAAACAAAATTCCGGGTCGAACTGTTTGGTGTGTTTAAGAAAAAAGTATCTTGTATCACCCATCGATCTCTTTAGAAAAATCTGGACAGTCAGCTCCTGAAATCTTCGAAGAGTAGGTTTGTCCTTGTTTTCGAGATATTTTCGATGGAAATTGAACCCCGTGTTATTTTCCACGAGGACCCCACGTGGATCAGCCAATCAGACATGACTCGCAAAAGTAGGAGATGCCACTTGGCTCGCAATTTAAATTGGACCGCGTTCAGCAGAAAGGAACTAAGCCACACCAACTATTGCCAAATTTAACCGGGCAACAAGAGCACGTTTGTGCAGATTCTTTTGCAAATTTTGAAGAATTTGCTTCGTATGCAGAAAATGCACTGAAATTCGCACAAAAATCCACACGACCGTCTCACGCAAAAAATTAAATTTCCCTACTAAATTTGACAAAAGTCGATGAGGCTTTGTCCCTTTCTGCGCAACACGGCCCAATTAATGCTCTTGTTTTCCCTTTAAAGTTCCATGGAAAGAACATTAAAACCTTTCCTTTAGCCTCTACGTCGCGGAATATCAAAGATGTCCACGTCTTGTCGACCCTTGTCCTCTGTGCGACGACGACGGTCGGTCGGGCCGGACGCGGACGGAGGGTGGGCGGACGAGGGCCTCCCACACAACCCCCTCCCCCCCGCTCCATCCCGCGGGCTCGCGACTATGCGATGACGATGAGAGCGGATCGTTTTCAACTTGCCGATCGCGATCGCCCCCGCGGCCCACGCTCTACGTCGCACAGAGGGTCCAGTCTATCTTACATGAAATTTTTGACGAAAACTGCAAATTTTCGTGTTTATTTCGTCACATTTTAATTGCCAAGGGTGCATCATCAAGAAAATTCGCGAGGAAATCAATAGAACCGCGAAAAGAACGTCAAAGTTTTGTATAAACCGAGTTTTGAGCTTTCGAAGATTCCGGATTTTATCCGACCTCCCCCATCGACGCGATCCATTGTGCGTCGCGGCTGCGGTCGAGCGGGTCCCCGGGTCCAGGATCGCGAGGAGACGATCCGCTCATCGATTCGGAGTAGAAAAACCTTGCAAGGACGCCACTCGGAATCGCTCCTTGATGTAGGTCAGTGTAGGGTGACCTGCCGCTCGCCACTTCCGCCATCCGCCACCGGTAGTGTCCTCTTCCCCTCTGACAAAGAGGGGCCCTCCGTTGGTGTCTTGGCAATTGGACGTGGACCGCGTTAAGCAGAAAGGAACCGAGCCGCATCTGCTACTACCGACTTTAATCGCGCAATTTGGTTTATTATATGAAGACGGTTGTGCAGATTTTAGTGCTTTCATTGAATTCCCTGCATAGCACGAAGCAAATTCACTAAAATTGTCAAAGGAATCCACACAATATACACTGGAAAAAAAATACATTGGATCTAGAGTCCACCCGAAAACATTGATAAGAAAAAGGACTCTTGATTCAATCAGATTTAAGCTTAACTCAAAGGGAAATCCGCTCAAATTAAGAGGCTTGGTAAGCTCAAATCTGATTGAATCAAGAGTACTTTTTCTTATCGATGTTTTTAAGAGTCTGGGCTCTAGATCCAATGTGTTTTTTTCCAGTGATATTGTTCTCTTGTAAAAAATGAAATATTGTCCAGTTAGTGCGATACATGCCGGAATCACACACTGAATTTGGCAGCTGAATATGGAAGTCAACAGTCATCACTCAAAGGCTGGAATTTTGCAAATTCGAGTTATTTTCATCCAGATTTGTATCCAATCTATTCGAATAGTTCAAACAAATCTGTCATTATCCGATTGTCGCTGAGAATCGTTGTCGCGCAAAATCCAGGCATTGGGCCAATGACTTCCACATTCAGCGTCTGATTCCGGCATTACGTCAAAACCTTTTCTGATTTTTACTTTTTAGCCAATAAAAAGACGACGGCCTCCACGCACGAGCTTACAGAATCATTCCAAACCCAAAAACTTGCAGAATTTAGGGAAACGAGAGCAGAATTGAGGGGCTTGGAAGACAAGGCACAAATTATATATGCAGTTTTTTCTTTTTCTTTGTTATTGGCTTGATTCCTCTCGGTCTAACGCGCGCCAATAATTGTGGACGCTTCCACAGGGTGTCTTTCTACGATAGATAAAAACCGGAAAATATCTGGAAATTCTATGTTCGAGTAGCTACTTGGGAGAGTGCAGATATGTCGGTAATCTAGAGGTTAAGTCATGGAGCTTATAGGACCGAAAAGCGCAGTTAGCCTCTACGTAGATATTATCCTGAGTGATTTATTATTATGCAACTGTTGCTGCTCACTGCCTCATAGGCGAATTTTCGCGAGTGGATTTGGTCGACCAGATGATACGCAGGGTTGAAATCCAAAGGAGGAAAACGCTCCGCTGAAATCGAGAGCTAAACTTATGTAAATGCTTCGATCTTCTCATCTTCCTTTTTTTCCACTGACCCACATAAAACTCAACATCTGTCGTAAATTTTCAAGTACCTACCTACCTATTGAAGTGAGTTTGATCCCATGCATACACCTCGCTTCAAAAGCAAGCGCTCGCGAAAGGCTACCGAAGCAGACGATTAGAATCTTCTCGTGGGATTGTGGATAAAAAGCTGACGAGTGTCTTCGATTGTTTACCGCTTTGAGTGAGACCGTATGAAGTATGTGCTAACAGTGTGAATGAGTACGGCCTTGATTGCTAATCGACGCACTGCAATGAGCACTTTATTCCGCGCATTATTTGTAACTGAGGTCATCGCATCTTTGTGGTTCTCTCCTTTTCCCGGAGAAACAGTGAACGGTCAGCATTGAAAGAGCATTTGCGACAGCACTGCTAAACGTGGATTCAACTAGTAAAACGTAAAGTTGACCGTATCAGAGGCGGATCCAGCAATATGGCAACATCGGATTCCCTCCATTTAAACCTATGTTAAATTATCGATGCATCATGGCCCCTCTAAGAATCGATACATTTCCATGGGTTTAAAAGAGATAAACAATGTTGCCAATTTGCATGGATTCGCCAATGTGATCGTTTCCCTATCATGGTATAATCTACTGTAGGGGAAAGTCACGGAAGTATGGAGTCTTTCTTGGGTGGGCACTGCTCTTTACTTGAGTATTGTAATAATGAATAGGAATTATAAAGCGCCGGTGACGTCAGCGGCTACGACCGGGCTCAACGAGCTCAACGATGTCGCATTAACGCATGAGCCCTGTTTAAAATGCTCTTTTGCCATTCCCACGGCTCATGAGTGCCGCATACATTTGGCGCTTAGCTCCGTTCGATTTAATGTAAAATCCCGCTTTTTCATTTCCCCGAAAGGAATCACGTCCACTTTTACATCGTTCCTCATGCAGTTTTTTAGAGTGCACCCCATCTTTCTCACTCGTCTTCAGTTCCATTTAGCATAAATCCGTCCAAATGTGCCTCTGGGCGTAACAGATCCGTTCGCTCCTTAAAACGTAAAGTGAAACAAGTATTTGTGCGAAATTTAGACTCCCACGAGAAATACCCTAAAAAAAGGGGCGGTGCGAAGCGAAAACGGCCGAGCTTTCGTGGAGTTGCTCGAGTCGCGACGACGGAGAATAGAGCCTCGACCTGAGTGCGGTTTTTTCCGCGTTGACAATCCGCTAAGTATATCGTGGCGGATCCACCGTCATCGGTAGTTTCTTCAACGGGCAACTTGTCCCTAACGGGTATCATCCGCGAGCCGATTGCCAGTTGGGGCTGCGCCGCCAGCGCGTTCCCGTTGAAGCGAAGGCGCGATTCCCCTGGATTAGGCACCGATGCACTACCGCGCTGTTGCGGAGTTAAAACGCAGCTTTTAAAGCTCCAACTCCTCAATTTTACGAAATCAGGGTTTCCGACCGTCTAAGTAACCTGGGATGCCAGGGTAAGTCGGAGAACTCGCGGCAACCTCGAAAAGCCAGGAAAAGTCTGGGAATTCATAGGAAATGTCTGGGAATGCGTAAGAAAAGTCTGGGAATTTATAGGGAAAGGCAGGGATGAAAGTCTGGGAATTCATAGGAAATGTCTGGGAATGCGCAAGAAAAGTCTGGGAATTTATAGGGAAAGGCAGGGATGAAAGTCTGGGAATTCATAGGAAATGTTTGGGAATGCGTAGGAAAAGTCTGCAGGGTGTCTAGCAATCAGGATTTTCCTGATTCTACCAGGATTTGAGGTCAATCAGGATTTAATCTCGAGTTCATCAGGATTTGAGAAAAGTCGGCTGTCTGATTGGATTTTTTTATGCTGTCGCATATGCTTATGCAGAATTTTCATTTCTCTCCGCATAAACTCAGGATTTGATCAGGATTTTGACAAATTATGAAATCAGGTTTTAGCAGTCAAAAATCAGGCAAAATCAGGATTTCATCAGGATTTCCCAAAATGAAAAAAAAAAAAAAACTAGACACCCTGGTCTAAGAATTTATATGAAAAGTCAGGGAATGCTTAGAAAAAGTTCGGAAATTTTGTGAAGAGCGTCCATCAGGAGCCACCATAACTGAGGGGCTTGGAGGAAGGCGCATAAGTCCAGTTGTCCCCCTCTTTAAGGGATCATTTTTGGGTGTAAAGTGGTCCGATTTTGGATTTTAGGGGTCGATTTTGCGTGAAATTGTCTTTACTTTTCAATTCTAATGAAATTGAATCGAAGTTGATCAAGAACCCCGACTTTTAGGATCCTTGACCCCCCTTTACCCCCCAAGGGGGGGGGGGGGGGGGTGTGTGTCCAGATTATGAAATTCGGATTCCATGAATTTCGGATTAGGGGCGATTCCCCATTTAACCCCCCGGTCTTCGACTTTGTCGGGCCTAAATCAACCGAGAAAAAGGTCTGATACGGGTGCTCTAAGACACCGTGCACTATCTTTGCCATCACGGCATATAGGTACTCTCTTCGCCATCACGGCAGAACGGTCCTGAGCTCCATGTGCAGGAAAAAACGGCGCCGCGGTTGGAAGCGGCAACGCCGGGAAGGTCGCCGTGGCCATTGCGTACGAGTAACAAGAATAAGAAATCCAGTTGAATTGAGACGATTTCCGTTTCCGGCGAGCGAGAGTGCGGCTTCGCGTCGTCCGTCGCGTGTGTGCGTGAGCTCCTGCGCGAGTGTGCGAGTCGCGACCGACTTGGGGCACGAAGGCCTTCGATCCTGCCCCCAACCCCCGAGCCACCGTTGCCTCCTCGCCGATCAACGATCAACGCTCACCGCCGCACAGTGGATCCAGTCGACAAGAGAGGTCGGACAAAGTTTGGAAACTTTAAAAGCTCATAACTCCGTTTATACGAAACTTTGAGATTTTGAAAGTGGTTTCATTGGTTTCCTCGTGAAATTTCCTTCCAGGACCATCCCTTAAAATCTAAAATAAAACAAAATTAACATCAAAATTTTCATTTTTAGTCAAAAATATTATGTCCGACCTTTCTTATTGACACTATTCACTGTGCGCTGTCCACGAGGCTTTCGCATCGCTCTTTCCGGAGGTAGCCATTGCATAGTTGTCGCTCTGTTTCCCCACCCCCCACCCACTGTTTTTCTTAAACTAAAGCAGGGTTGCCACCGCCAGGGAAAACCGGGAAGTGTCAGGGAATCTTGAAAAGTCAGGGAGAACCTGGAAATGTCAGGGAAAAGGACGAAGATGTCAGGGGAAAATTGTCAAATTACCTTCAACTGCTCTTTCGAGTGGGTTTGACGTTTCGAACAACAAATTTCGGCTGGAAACTTTTTCCCACGTGTCTTTTTAACAAACTGGCATTTGTTCAATTGTCAGGGACTTTCACCAAAATGTGTTAAGAAAAATTTTCCAAATTCTGTGGCAACCCTGTAAGAGGAGCCGCGCCAATAGGGGTTCCAGCGGCTTAGAAAACCGGGAATTGTCGGAGAGGAATAAGCGACTGCAAAACCAGGACAAGTCGGGAAATTCCCTGTGAAAGACGAAAAGCCAGGGGATTTTTTCAGATTTAAGTTTGACTCAAATATGTATTTTATTCACCTATCTTAAAAGGGTTGGAATTTTCCCTTAAGTATGTTCCCTATAATTTTTATGTTAAAAGGTGTACTTGTTTATGAATCAAGGAATAAGTTATCAAGTGAAACTCTTTTAGCCCATCTGTGTTGCCATTTGATTGAATAACGGAGCCAGGCTACAGCGTTCACGCAGGAGCGGATGCGACCCCCACATGCAACTGTTTGTGCTTGACGGTAATCTTTGTCGCATGCGCACGAAATGAAGGCGTATCTAGCCTCCCTCGCACTTACACTCACATATCAGTGTGAGTTCGTCTTTAAATTGTTGGGTTGAAACGACTGCCGTCTCCTTTTTCGTCGGAAACAGGAAAATGCCCACTTCATTTTGCTCACCATCAACCAGAGTGGTGAGCCCCGGAATGATCGAATCGGCTTTAATTTAAATTAGATAAATCAATGCTTAATCGGTTTGTCGCCAGACAATCCGATTGCCAACAAAAACGCGCTTTCCGATGAATCCGGCGTAGTTGAGACGCGAGTTTTCGCCGAAGAACAGGCGTCAGAATTCAACCACCGCCTTTCTCTCGCGGGATGTGGATGCGAGTATTTACCGCGAATGTTTGCGTCATCTAGAGTGATGAGCTCCGAATCGACTCGAAATACAACACGTAACATTGATCGGTTTGGCGTAAGTCGATCCGATTGGGAACAAAAATCCGCTTTATTTCGTCTGGTTCTCTCGGCTGAGAATCTCTCAAAAAACACGGCCTTTTTTTTGCTTTTATTCGTGGAACCTGGAGACTCTATCGAATTGCGGCTGGAATCAGGGCTGCCACAGTCAGGGAATACCGGGAAACGCCAGGGAATTTTAAAAAAGTTAGGAAAAACCTGGAAATGTCAGGGGCAAATTATTGGGTCACCTTTATTTGCTGTCTTGAATAGGTTCGACGTTTCCAACAACACATTTTGCTTGAAAACTATTTCTAATAATGTCATGTTAACCATCTGGCGTCAGAAATTCACCAAAATGTGTTAGGGAAATATCAGGGGATTTCATCTTCTAAATTCTTTGGCAACCCTGTGGAATGAAACACTTCTTTATAACACGTGTCTCTGGCAAAAGTTTTACCCCGATTTCAAAGAAGAGTTTGGCGATACGCCACTCCAAAATTTACATAGTTTAGCTTTAGCTAAATGCCTGTATATGTGTCCTGTAATGTGAACTCAGCATCCCTCATCGTCAAAACCATCGAACAAACTCGTGCTAAAAATTATGATAGAAGTTTCTTTCATTGCTGGGTTTCGTATTAACCTTCTTTTCAGTGATATTTGCGAAGTCGCGAGATGAATGCCAACTTCTTTTTGCGCAGCTCATTTTAATGGAACTGAAAAACTTATGACCGAAAAAAGATTCTTAATGACGTCATCCACGGCGCCATCGTGTACCACGGTTTCTTGCGTGATGAGAGACGAATACAATCTTCCCCAGTTTATCCTCAAAACTTTCAAAGCGCACTCATTTCCGTTGTGAAGAAATCTTTCGTTTCGGCTCCATCTTTAATCTTCTTTCCGTCTTATTTTTCCTCCTTTCAAGTCGTTATTTTCTTTTCACCCTACAGTCCACGCAAACTTTCGTCTCTCGTCCATAGCCCAGACAGAATTGAATTTCGCGAGACCATGCGTCGTCTGGCTGACAAAAGGGCGTAACTGCACATTGTCATGATCCAAGGAAAGCATTAAATTGTTTGAATAACAGGGTTCATTCCAGAGTGAAGTTACACTCTTAAGTCAGACGTATGGCGACGTATGGATCGAGTCCAAATCGAATTCGCCCGGAGTTCGCGAACCCACGCACCCAAAACTGCACTCAGCTCGTATTGAACAGCTGTCAGCTATTGTCACTTTTTATTTTTCGCTCGCTCTTTTAGAAAACAATAAGATCGAATGAAGCAGAAACAAACTTTTGAGTCGGATCCAAAAATTTTATGTGCTGCAGGATCTTAACAGCAATTTGTCGACAGCTATCACGTCCGATGATGATCGATGCATGACGTCAACGAATCGGTGAAATCGCTTTTATGACGTCCAATAATAATTGAATAGCGAACGTCCTTGCGAATCAGTATGCAAAACAAAATATTAGGCATTTTGCACAATTTGTTTTTATTTTTTTTTATTGATTGTATTGAAAGAACTAAGGATCCTGATGTCGCAGGGGTTTTCCCGGAGTTTTTTGACCCCCGGAACCCNAACCCCCCCCCCCCCCCAAAAAAAAATCAACTTAAAAACACCCCAAAATCCGGATTTTCGAAACGGGTCACTTTTACGCGAGAACGGATCTGGTACTTTCATGACGTCACAGTGCATGACAAACCTAGTCTGTTCGTTGTTGTAATATATTTTCCCGCAAGGAATTGGCAGCCGCTTGATGGAGAAACCAGGTTTGTCATGGACTGTGACGTCACGAGTGTACCGGATCCGTTCCCGTGTAAAATTGACCGTTTTGAATGGGTCGGTTCCTAAAATAGCTTTCTTTGAGTTTGGGAGGTGATTTCAAGATGTTTCATAGTGGCATCGCTCATCTCATGAAATTTGCCATTGGAATCAGTCATCAAGTCGAAAATCGTCGTACCTTGCAACAGGCCCAATGCCAGTTGGAGAGCATCGTGTCTTTGGCAACTGCGCTTCCGTGATGCTCTGATGTCAGCGTCTGAGACGTCCCGACGCCTTGCTGTCGCTGGTGCTACTTTTTTAACCCCCCTCCCCCCATCCCCCGAGCTTCTCTTTATCGCTGTATCATCGTCACCGCACCGCATGGCGAAGTTGCGTCCACACGCTCTACTTACATTTTTGGCCGGGAAAACTCGTAGACGGACCCGTAGACAAATTGCGTCGTGCCCGCGTTAAATTTGAGTCACTGTCGTCTACAGGCGGGTCCCAAAAGAGGGGGGTATAGGGGACGCACGCCCTTCCCTCAGGGTGTCCAGCGACCGGGAAATGTCAGGGATTTTTTTTTTTGGGCGTCAGGGAAAACGTTATGAAATCTGCGAAATCTCGGCATGTCAGGGAATTTTACTTTCCAAGCAATTTTCGAGTCAGGGAAATCGAAATACACGGACTTTTCGGAAAATTTTTCGCAAATTTAAACCTTGCTACGAAAATTAGGCAAAAATATATCGCATTAGTTTAGCCGCTGTATAATTTGCCCTATTTACATTACATTCCTAAAACATTAAAATAATTCTTACGCACATCTGATCAGTACAAACGTGTCGAAAAATTAGGAATATTTTTCCTTTTTAGTCGGGGAAATGTCAGAAAATTTTTGAATTTTCCCCGGTTTTTTTGGCCGTTCAAGTCAGGAATTTTTTATCTTGAAAATTGGTAGACACCAGGCTCCCCGTTTCCGCGAAAAAAGAGGATTAAGAGGGAAGAAAAAGATCAGAAAGGGATGGAAAAATGCCAATGAGCACATCCCATGTTCCCACCCGTCTCTGGTTCCTTTCAGTAGAAATACGGCCTTTTAAAGAACGACTATGAATACGAGTTTTGCTGCCGTGCTAAGAAATAACGCCGTATGAACATTCGAGAGTTGCCAAATTTCTCCAAATAAAACATGTATTTTTGAGGAAAGTTATGTTTATTTTTCCTTGAAATTCAGATATTTTATTGAATTGCGGGCAAAATCGTCTAAAAAATTTTAAGAGAAATGTTAACAACCTTACCGGTAAATGCGTTATTTATCGAAGGAGATATGGCAACGTCTGAAGGCTCATACGGCGTTCTTCCTTAACAAGGTACTTTGGAGCAGGGTCGTTTTTCTCGCACCTTTGCACCCTTTGAACTGGAGTTGCCGAAGTTGTGGGGACGGTCTGGTTGTGGATCTTGCAAGTGCAGCTGCGTGACAGGGACAGCGACAGCCGGAGAGTTGCGTAGGGCTGGTCGGTGGCCGTGGGCTACGACACTGGGCGCTGGGCGCTGGGGTGGGCGCAGCGCGAGGAGGCCGCGCCACGCGCCCGCCCGCGCCGGCTTTGATCCTGGGATCCGGCTCCTAATCGCCTCTATTCATTCATTCATTTCATCCGATCCATTCATTCGCGTGCATGCCGTGAGCCGCAGCCGCGTGTGCCCACGCCACCGCAGCCCGCGATGCCGCATTGGGCACTCCGTACACAAAATGATAGTGGAAAAAAAGAAACGGGTGGGGAACTGCGGGCCGGTTATTGATATTGATGATGATAGGTAAAGAAGACATGGAGTGCATTTTGCAAAAAGTAACCAAGAGCATTCCAATGTTGCTAAGATTGCACTGGAAAAAAAAAGAAAACACATTGGATCTAGAGTCCAGACTCTTAAAAAAATCGACAAGAAAAAATACTCTTGATTCAATCAGATCTATGCTTAAATCAAGAACCAAGCCTCTTAATTTGAGCGGATTTCCTTTTGATTTAAGCTTAAATCTGATTGAATCAAGAGTCCTTTTTCTTGTCAATGTTTTCAAGAGTCTGGACTCTAGATCCAA